>CM039484.1:26528890-26613953 GCA_022433065.1 Begonia loranthoides
ATATATATATATATATATATATATATATATATTTGAACATCCATATCATCTACCAACTTATACTATATGCTCCACTATTCTTCCTTAACATTATTCTTCATTAAATCCAATATACCTTAAAATATTATAAATTCTATACCTTCAACTTTATTATATCTAAGTATATTTTCTCTTATTAATTCTAGTGACTGTCAATCTAGTTGATATCACTCAATCTAGCTCCAAATATTATCAAACAATTCTTCAATTAACTTCAATTCTTTCCATAAGCTAAATAATTCGGGTATCAAGGTTCACTTTATCCAAATCTGTTTCACTTGACTAATACCTTAATTGTCCATTTAGCTCCAACAATCCCATAATTATCACTTAAGCTATGCCTTTAGCTCAACTAAAATTCATGATATTACACTTTAGCCCCGTGTGAGTATTTGGTCAAATAGTCAAACTGGTAGATTCGTGTGTCACTGTGAGGTTTGGACTGTGCGATTATATTCGATAAATTATTAAGTTATGGGGTCGTTCTCTCTCTCTCTCTTACACACACAATACAAATACTCTCTCAATCAAAAATCTCTTTTTTTTTACACTTTGGCAACGCCTTTCAGGGCTTGCTGGAGTCGCCTACGGTTGGTGAAGGTGTTTGATACCTCCATCATAAATTGATAGACCACATAACAAGTTTCGATAAGGTATATTATTCGTAAAAATGGTCATGCCATTGGGGAGAACGGAATTTTCAAAGTTGTTGCCATAAAAGTCTCTTTGTTTTTACACACACACACACACACTCTCTCTCTCTCTCTCAATAAAAAATCTCTTTGTTTTTTTCACACTCTGGTAGCGCCTTTCTAGGCTTACTGGAGTCACCTTAGGTGGAGGTGTTCGACACCTCTACCATAAATTGATAGATCACATAACAAACTTTGATATGGTATATTATTTATTAAAATGGCCACGCCATTTGGGAGAACAAAATTATTGAAGTCGTTGCATGAAAAGTTTCAAGTGAAACTTTAAACTCTTGCCAGTGACAATCTCGACATCCGATCACAATGTTCGACATACTATTGGAAAACTCTCGATGAGGAGAACAATTTAGACCCAAAGATCGATAGAATTTGTGGCTGGATGTAGTCTCGCAGCTTCCCTAGAAAAGTCACAACATGGACTTTAATCATAGATCCTGGACATTTTGGGCATCGTCTCAGAAAACCAACGCCACCATTGGATTCAGGAGCTCAAAACCTTTAAAACCAACCTTTTTTTATTCCAATCTGACACCATTTGGTATTCGCTAGAAAATTTACCGTCACCGGTCACTAGAGTGCTGACGTGACACTAAGACAAGCATGACTTCATTTGCTAATGTCAGTGGCTGATGTGGCGTTGGCTGCTGACTTGGTGTTGAATGATGACATGATAGTTTGACCATGTTTTTGGACTACTTAACTACATCATAAAATTTCACGGACCCTATTTTCTAACTTGTTTCGACATTCTGAACATGCTAGTGGCTTTCGTTTGTTGAAATGTCATCATAATCTTTTAGCACTTATTTCAAGATGAGGTCAAAACATTATTTTTGAATGTTGAAATGAAAAGATTTTTATATTTGGTCAATAGAAGTTATTCCTTAGATAAATTTTGGTAGTCTATTAATTGGAGAGTTTCAGAAGTTGTACATATTTGATTTAAACTTTCAAATTTTGTCACCGATAAACGTATGACTTGCATAGGTTTGTGGTCGTTTGTCATTTCATATCGATTTGGGTTCCTAGTCTCGATTTAAGAAATATCCTTTATCCCTAGTGTGATGGTTGGGATTTTGATGTTGATTATGTCTTAGGTTTCAACAATTTTATGGATTTCAATACCTGTGTCTGAAGGTGCGTGCGGCTAGTCTGCTAGGCTTCTATCATCATCGAGATAGGGATTTTTATAGTTTATGCACTGCATTGTATCATGGTTTTCAAACCATTATTTTGTGGGTTGCCACATATGAAAATTCGACGAGGACTGTTTGACAGCATGTCTATTTTTATGTATATGTACGTATGTTTTTTTAGGTTTAATTTATTGTACATGGTATTCTAATTTTGTTATTTATATATCTGGGCAGATGAATCTTCTTGATGCTTTGGGCAGTCTTTGTATCAAAGCATCATGAGACTATTTCGTGCATCTTCTACTACATGTAGATTGTTTGTGTCCACGTGCGAAATGGGTAATAAGGCATTGGTGATGTAATACCCTGAATTTTTGAGTCTCATTAAACTTAGGATGATCATGGTAATATGTGATGATTATTGGAGATTTATGGGATAATGTGATTTTGATTTTGAGGAGGAGTGATTAAGTGTGTATGGGATAGTTGCTGGGAAGAGAAGTTGATGAATTGATCGACCAAAGTATGTGCAAAATAAGGAAATAAGAGTTCTGCTATGTAGTGGTCGATCATGGGTGAAGGGTGGTTGAGCATGGTCTGAACAAATTATTACAGAGTGTGACTATTTTTGCAGTAGTTAATCAGTTGAAGGGGGATGATCGACTGGTTCCAAAGCAAAATCTATACAAAGTGTAACCATTTTGGGAGCGGTTGATTGTCCACTAAAGGGTGATCGATCAATAATTTCCAGAATTGTAAAATTTAAGAATTTGTTGTCAATCAAGGCAAGATTTGCAATTGATCACAGTCCTTCAACGTAGAAAATATGGGATTTGCAGTCAATCGTTCTCATGAAAGTGATCAATAGGGAAGAAAAAGTGTCGCCTGAAACTGTAAGGACGTTGTACTCTGTTTGGAGGAATAAATAGTGGAAGTGCTTTGGATGCTCTTGCGTCCCTCCAACTGTCCCTTTGCCTTTAGATAGCTGCTGGAGAGGTGTAAGTTATGGATGATGGAAGGTTGGTGAAATGAAGAGTTGCTTAAAGTTTAAAGCAAACGGGAGAAGGAGTCTGGAAAGAAGGGAGAGCTTCTTAGAAGGGAGAAAACCATGAGGTAGCAAGAGAGCTTTAAAAAGAATCATGGGGATGAGTTTGTGAGAAAGTGAAGGTAAAGTTCTGGAAAAGAAAGAGCAGTTCAGGATTCAAGTTTTCTATTTCCTCTCTCAAGTGCTTAAGGTAATGCAGACTTCTTTCCTGATTTTCTTAATGAGGTTATGAGAAGGTTGTGTTAAAAGTAGAAGATAAAAGACACACGGTGTTAGGAATTACTTTTATTTTCATTATTGCTTTCGTTGAGTGCCCGAGGACTGTTTCTTTTATTTATGGTTAGTGGAGCATAGTATTCTGCAGATTTGAGTGGTTTGCTTTACTTCAGTTATTGCTTGAATGACATATGAGAAGGGTTGCCATGTTTGGTTATGTTCTTCAGTTGGTTCTGTTTAATAAGCATTATTTAGAGCTATTGTTTTGTTGGTTACATTTCTATTCTACAACTTGGTTACTGCTTCTGAATGCTATGGGATATCTATGCTAGGGTGATTGAGTTTTATTTTCTGTACTGTTTTGATGGACATCATAAAAAGACCATGTTTTGCTAATTGGATTTTTGAAGTTCTACGTTGGTTGCTGTCTTAAAAGATATTAAGGAGTATGGTGGAATAAGTATGCCCTGTTAATTAGGTTTAGTTCTCTATTGCAGTATTGCCTTAGTAGGTGTTATGGAAGATAGTGTTTTAATGAAAGCCATAATATGCATGTTAGAAAAGTTATGCACTGTTGAGGATATTAATTTGTTAAGTTGGGTTTGGTATTTATTTTATTTGCTGCTTTGACGGGTAATGATGAGATTGATAAACTGTCGTTATTGATGAATAGGTATTAAGAAGAAGAATTTTGAGTGCTAAACTCTCTAAGGACTCCAGGCAAGTGATATTGTATGTTTGTTGCATGGCATGAACATTTCATAATTTATATTGCTTACTGAGCTTTATGCTCATAGTTTAAGTCTTGTAGTGTAGGTAAGAAGCGTATGGTTGGACAAAAGCTTACAAAGGACGCAGTTGATGGTATATTGGACTGTTGAACCCTTTTGTGTTGTTTGCGAACTGATCGGTGGGTTATGGCTCAATGTAACAGGTTTTAAGATGTCATAGTTTGGTATTTGTGCAAATGTTTTGTAATGGACTTTAAACAACACTTGTAGTTACTTTCTACAATTATATAAACTATGGCTTTTAGGCATGGGCTTGGAATAAGATATTGTTTACACGCATTTTGAAATCAATGTTAAAAGCAAATTTTTAAATTTTATGCATTTTATAAAGAAAAATCGTTTTAAATTGCAACGTTTTAAGAAAAAGGAAAATAGGATGTTATAGGTGAAATGCCCTTGAGTTTCAAATTCCTAAATTGAAAATGGATACTAGGGTGGTGGTGATGCGCTCTTTGGGTTTTGAATTCCTAAACCTAGCCAGAGTATTTACTCATCTTGTTGTTGATTATAAGTATGGTGTCGTTGCCTGGTTTCTAGACTACAGACACATTTTTCTTTGAACTCACAAGGTGTTGCTATGATGGATCTCCACCTTTCTGTGTTGTGTGCTTGATGGGTCCTTGTATGACCATCCTATTTCACTGAAGACATTTTAAAATGAAAGACGATGCACGCCTATTTTTTTAGATATATCTGTCTATGTATAAAACATGTTTTACAAAAAGCCTCATCATTGGCCCATGGGTTTGTTTTGAAGAAAATGATGAAGAGATTTTAAATGTGATTTAAAAAGTCCATGTACGATAATAAGATGCATTTAACCATGATTTTTTGAAAGAAAGGTAAAACTAGTTTTCCCATACATTGCATTTAGTATAAATTTTCTTATTGAGTTAGTCACTCACCCCAATGACCCCTCCATCCCAAGTTTAGTTCGTGGTGGTCTGGTGTGACGTCTAATGTGCAGTTACCTTGGATTTGAGTTTCCTCCTGGTGTCTCCCAGTTGTCCTCAGTGATGATTTTTCTTTTTGTATTATTTTTATTAAATTTGTCATGGGGTTGAATGATTTCATTTCATGTACAAAGTTTTTCTCTTTGTTATTTTTATGTTATCTTTAACTTTGGTTAATCACTCTATCTACCCTGACCCATTTTTTTTGGGTTTTGAGCTTATTTTTATATTAAGACTTCTACTAACAACCTAGCCTTAATGTAACATCCCATTTTTATTTGACTTTACAATAAAATTTTTCTTTTTAAAACTTTATTCAAAAACTCTTGAAGGAAATTATTAAAGTAAATAAGCGCGGAAAAAAATGGAATCGTTCTTTAAAAACAAAAACAACATTGTCAGCATATCTTAAAACCAAACTATCTGAAAGTCTTGGACATAATTAAACACTTTTATTCCATCAATGAGCCATAACCCCCAGGTCGTCACGCGTCGGGTAACACAAGCCCTCGTCACATCATACTTCCTTCACGTACACATCATATGGATCATAATCGTTACCTACATCACATGAGAGATAATGAGCCTAATGCCCAATAAGAGATATAAATGAAATGCAAAACGCTTATGCTAACTCTATGCACATGTCTGTCATGTCACAAGAGAATCTATCCATTCTGTTTCACTTAACATCTCACTTTCAATAAGAACATTGGAGATATTTTCCACAGAGAGATAGATATATCATCAGGATCTAGCCTAGGCAAAACAGGTCACTCAATCCCTACGTGGGAAGAGATACATCATCTTGCAGTTCTCCTAAGTATCTTCGTCACTAAACTCCTCAACCTCCAACGTCTATTTACATACATCAAATTCATTATTCTCCTTTGCAATGCATGATATGCAACCCTAACTGACATGCCTATATAATGTCACATAGCAGTTCATATAATATTGGAAAACAATACAATTCAATCAACAAACAATGGAAGCATGAATCACTACACAACTGTAAGTTAATTTAATATGTGCTATCACTAATATACCCATACTGTCAATAACATAATAGTAAGGCGATAATTCTACATGCTATGAATCATGGAACAACAATAAACTATCTCTATGCATGCTGTCACTAACAGATTAATAAAGAAGAAGCAACACAATCAACATTATTCCTAACAGTTCCTATCATGCATCAGACAAAGACCAATTTAACTATCAAGCCAATGTAACACCATCTATAAATATTTTCTATAAAGCATGTACCCTAATCATTGAAATGATCTCACCACAGAACAAGTTTTTCAACTAATTATATTATTAATCTCCTATATATTTTATATTATAAACAAAGTATGATAGTAATCAAACCCATTTCAATGAAATCACAGCACACAAAGCTCTACCTTTGACCAATTCTCATCACACAGAGAATAAACCACTTCTAGCCAAACCTTACTATCCGTAGACTTTTCTCAAGCACTAACAATTCTATCAGAATAACAAAGAGTGATTTTCTTCTATTCATCATCAAAACAAGAAGCAAAGATCAATATTACGAACACAATAGAAGCAAACAAGTTCTACAGGCTTGAACAATAATTAGACAACCTATATAAACAAAAGCTATAAGTAGTCGAGAAATTCTCATTATTGACACAGAAAATGTTTTAACAAAGAATGATACAAAACCTAATCCTTCAAGGTCGTATCATTAGCAAATATCCTAACTAACAATAGCATGGAACAAACACAATATCATATTATTAGCAAGCTTTTCTACCCAAGCAATAGCAAAGGATGATCATGGTAACAACAATAGCAGGAAACATATACAGTCTTTTCATCGAAGCAGACAACATATTCCATAACAAAATCACACAAACCTAATCCTATGACGTAGGCCCTTTTGGGCAAAGTGCACACAAATCTCTTACCTTTCACCTTGCTAAACCTTTTTATGATGAAATCTACTTCTGCTGAACCCCTCTCTTTCTACACACTAAACACTAGGAAAACTAGAATGTTAAGAAATCGCCGACAAAGAGAGAGTTTTAGAAGTTACAGAGATCTTTTCCTCCCCCAATACTACCAAATCTACTCTTATTTATTCACTAAAACCCTCAGAGGGTGACGAGGAGGCATGATCCCAGGCTTCACGTGATTCATAATCCTCTAGACGTCGGTTACCATATTTTTCGTAACCGATAGATTGCATACTGATTGATCATCTGCTTACCTTGATTGATTGCGAACCCTCCAGAGTATAGTTTTTCGTGGCCATGGTCAACCGAGAGATCAACTGCAAAACCTCCAAATTCAATTTAATATCTATCCCTTGGAACCGATCAATCAAAAATGTAGTGGATGATTGACCGCAAAGAAATCCGCTCGCCACTACTATTTTCGCAGTCGACAAATTCTAACGACGCTAAATTCCTTAACGTTTTGCTTCACTAGTGATCGCCCACAACTCCCCAAGATCGACCATCCCACTCCTTATCACCCTTATTCTTCATTTAATTATTTATTCTCCTCATTTATTCTCTTATATATAACTAATTTACACCCCTTACAAAAACTAATATAATATAATTGCACTATTCTTCCAAATATCAATAATCTCAGTAATATTAATTATTCATAATTGCAATTTCACGATAATCAAGTATCGAATTACACATAATCAAAGTTTTACATGTAGACACATTTTCCAGATATTAAACTTAGGCTGAGCGATCAGGTCCTATCCGAGGATCAAGTCACTTGACCCAACATTTTTGTTAAGCCACCTTCGTGTTGTGACACTAACTATGATATCCTACACACCATTCTCTATATGTTTGCTTGTATTTTAATGATTCTCAATTAATTACAATTCTTCTTAGTTAAAAATTTATCTACATAAAACTTTAGTAAGAAGAAAAACTCAATAAGAAAAATCCATGGATGTGAATTAATATGCATATATTAGCTAAATTCTATGCTTAAAAATTACATACGGTTGGAATTTCTCAAACATTAGAATCGTACCATGCTTCTGATATGACTTGATTTGTTTGTACGCTTTCACGTGATTATTGTTATGTTAAGAGTTATATTAGGATAGTTTTGATTATGTTAAATGATTAAAACATTGATTGTTTGATGATTGATAGGAAAGAAAAAAATGAGCAGTTGATGGAGGATTTATGCGATGAGATATTGTGCTGGTCGAGCTCAAGAGAAAAAGAAAAAATGTAATTTGTTTAAGTTAAGAAATGTTTTGTACAATGTAAAGATTTTAAAGGTGAAATTTTATTTATGGTGTTGAAGTTATTTATTCTCAAATGTTTTTAGTGCAAAAAGTCTTTCGCTACGCACTCTAATGAAAAGATTTGATTAAGCAGAAAATTTTTAAATTCTATGTGTTTTACAAAGGAAATGTGTTTCAAATCTCAATTTTTTTAAGTAATGGAAAACAGGTCGCTACAACTGCCCTTCAACATGCATATTGAAATCCATAATATATACAAAAAATTTGACAAATAATTTAACACAAGAAATTCAATGAAATCAACAAATTTATAAAATATGCACAATATCACACAAAAAGTTTATAAACCACTTTGATACCAATTGTTAGACAGATGCCAGCTAATGGGAGGAGGGAGGGATGAATTAGGCATTCTAAACTTTTTCATAGGATAATATTAATTTTATCCCTTAGTGATATAACACGAATAAAGCAAAGAATCACAAATATAAGAGATAAGGGATAGAGAGATTGACACTGGTTTGCTAACACGGTTTGGCAAACCTATCGACATCCGCACTCTAAGGTTCCTCCTTGGAGATTCCTTAATCACGTAATCTCCCTGGTTAGTGATGATTGAGCTTCATGGGTGCCAATTAAACCTTTACATGACTATTCATAGGGCGTCACCTTTTCCTTGACTATTCATGAGGCATCACCCTTTGTTATCCGTTTAAGTATAATGAAAAGTTAAAACTAAAGTTCATAACTTTCACAAATATAGAATCTCAAGTTTGGAAGTGAGAGAGTTAGGTTAACCACTTAATCTAGAAGAGAAATATCGAGTGTAAAATTTGGTAGCGGTTCAGTATGATATCTCTCTGTTACTTCAATTCGGAGTGCTTCAATTTGTAGAAACTGTCCGACCAGTCAACCACCCTCTTGTTCGATTGACCACTTTTTGACCGTTGGAATGTTACCATTGTGAGTTTTATCGGTCCAGTCACTTGCACTTTGTCTCTGGTCGATCGCTTCCACGCATATCACAATAAGGCTCAAATTTGTCCATTTTTTGGTCGACCACATTCCACTCTGGTCGACTGCTCTTTAGTAGTTATGAATTTCAGAGCTCTTTGTCTAATTTTTGGTTGACTGCCTTCATGCCTCTAGTCAACCTCTTCTTCGCTATTTTGCCTCTGATGCAAATTGGTCGACCACCCAATTGACCTCTACTCCATGTTTTGTACATTTTGATGCTTTTAAGTTCTAAAACTTAACCAATAGCTACATGGACTTTAAAAAACATATTAGTAAAGATTAATTCCCTTGTTAGGAGGTATTTCTAATGAAAATCAATTATAAACATATTGATAAACATATAAATTCCATTCAATTCATAAACAACTTATTAACAAATAAATCACTTATTATCAAAACAAATAAGCTTAAATTCTCTTAGGTTAACAAACTCAAGCTTGACTAGTAAGTTAGAGAGTTGTAATCAAAGAAACCATAGTACCCATCCAGTGTTTATGCTTTGATGCATGAGGAAAGGTCTGTGGCTCGAGAACATCGGCATTAAAGATCTTGGGCTTGAAAATACCACATTTTGATCTTGTTTGCATTGGATGTGTGTTAGTGGGACAATCTGTATGTCCAATGTTGGGAAGTGGAACACAGGAAGTAAAGGAAGATGGAGATGAGGGCAAGGGTGAAGGGGATGAATTTGAATGTGTAGAGGGAGAAGAGGGAATCAGAACACAAGAAACAGGAAGCTCAAACGAGGAGGAAGAAGTGGAAGGTGAAGATGAGACAAGAGATTGATCAAAGAGAAATATAGACTCATAAAAGATAACATGGCGAGTTATATAAATGTGAGAAGTGGATGTAGTATAAATAACCCTTGTGATTATTACTATAGCCAAGGAAGGCACATTGAGAGGAGCGAGGTTGTAGTTTGTGGTGGGTATATGGGCGTAAACATGGATAGCAAAGACAACCAAAAATGCGAAGGATGGAGTAAGAAGGGGAGTGATGAAACAAGCTTTCATAAGGAGATTTGTTGTCTAGAACAGAGGAGGGTGGCATGTTGATAAGTAGAGCTATAGTAGAGAAGGCAAAAGGCTGAAGCTTAAGGGGAGTGTGAGAGTGATAGAGAAGGGATAAACCTATCTCAACTACATGTCTATTCTTGTGTTCCACACGATCATTTTGGGCCGGTGTGTATGGATAGGAAATTCGATTGATGATACCCTTGGAGATAAGAAAGGGTTTAAATGAGCAAAAATGACCACCCACATATGTTTGAATAGATGTAATGAGGGATTGAATTGAGTTTGAAACATTGTATAGAAATTAACAAAGGATTGAATGCTTGGTCTTTTGTTTTTAGAGGATATAGCCAAGTGAAACGGCTATAACCATCTATAAATAAGATGAAGTAATGAGCACCCACAAAAGAAATTTTTAGAGAAGGGCCCCAGAGATCACTATGAATGAGCTGAAATGGAGACGAAGCTCGAGAAAATGAAATGGAAAATGGAAGACAATGTGATTTACTTAAGTTGCAAGCGGTATAATGGAAATTTGATTTATCTAAAAAAGTGATATTACAAAATGAAAGAACATGTTTAATTGTAGATAAATATGGATGACCCAGCTGAGAGTGCCAAAGTTGCAGAGGAGAAACTAATGACATTGACAGAAGAGTAGCTGAAGGAGATAGCATCATCAGAGACAGGGAGTAGAGGCCACAGTGAACATTACCACGAAGAATGGTCATATGAATGTGACGATCCTTAACAAGAAAGAAAAAGGGATGAAATTCAATAGAAACATTATTATCACTACAAAGTTTATGAACACTAATAAGTTTGGTAGTTAAAGATGGAGTATGGAAAATATGGCAGAGATGGAGAGGTTTAACAGAAGATTGAATAGTTGCAGTCCCAACATTGGAGATAGAGAAGGATGTATAGTTGGCAGCAAGACAATGATCTGAACCAGTGTAAGAAGCCGCAGACTGATGGTCATTCTAATGAGGAATGAGGTGATGAGTGGCATCTAAATCAAAGAGCCACGTGTTTGGTGAAGATGTAGGGTTGGGAGAAGCATCCACAAATTTAGAAGAAGAGCCTTCTGTTGAAGAAGTAGCCATGTGAAAGGAACGAGGTGGAGGCTTGAAGGCGGCGTTGAGATGATGATAGCCAATGACAGCGGTGTGACCAAATTTATTGTAGATCTGGCATTTGGGTTTATGAGATGTGGGTTTCCCAGGACGCCATTGTTGAGGAGCCAGAGCTAGTTTTCCAAGGATGCCAAAATTCTGAGGAGAAGATGCAACATAGATATTGAAAGTTTGAGAGTGTGGATGTAGAGCTGGATAGTTGGGTTTTAGTGGTCGGCCTTGATGAAGAGAGGAAAAATTGGCTTGAAGGGAGTTTGTAGGAGAAACTACATTCTACTTGTCGAGATGAAGATTGTAGCTAAGAAGTAAGCTATGTAATTCTTCTATATTGGGAATATCAGACTGACTGGTGATGGAGGTCACAAACGGATTGTACTCGCTGCCAAGGCCACTAAAGAGATAAATCAATTGATCCTTTGGTGAAACATGCTCTCCAATAGCTGCCAAGGTATTACAAACGAAATTTAACTTGTGGACATGTTATGAGGATGATAATCCATCTTTTTGAGAGATTATGGAGCTGGATATGAAGTTTGATAATGCAAGCTAGTGAGGTAGAAGAGAAGAGATGAGCTAAAGCTTGCCAAATTGTTGAGGTTAAAGTATAGCAGACAAGTTATGGTAGAAGAGAGTCTTAAATGGAGGCACACAACCAACTCATAAGTAGTCATTCGTACCTCTACCATACCGTGAAGGCATGGTTTGACTAAAAATTAGTCTCATGGAGAAAAAGGGAGGGTGGAGAAGTGTTTTATCAATAAATATTTCTAGGCCATTGGCGATCACAATATTTAGAATTTGATTCTTCCAAACAAGATAGTTGGAAGAGTCAAGTTTCGCAAAGAGAGTTTGATAGAGAGAAGGAAATGGGGGAAGAGAAAGAGAATCAGAAGAAGGGGCTACATTCAAGGTATTGCTGGAAGAAGCCATAGTGAGGCTTTGATACCAAGTGAGAATACTGTAAGGTTTAATTGATTTTGAATATAACCAGTGATTTCCTTTTATACATTGAAGGGAATGTTTTGGAAAAATGTATAGTTGTGTACTAACAACTTATTGTTAGTCAAACTAAACACTAAACAATTGTATATACTAACAGTGTTGTCAGACTTCGTAAAGTCTAGCATTGTATGGTGGATTGCATATTGTTTGTGATGACAATTATATATCACATTGGGCATATTGGCAAATACACTCAAATGTTAGTATAAGTAATAAAAATGGTAATTATTAATACAATATCATATGCATATTATTGACCACAATGTGCTGCATCAAAGTGCTAGGTTCAAATGCATCGCACTGGTTCATTAAAAGAGTATTTATAGTGGAGGTTATAGATGTGTTAGGTGCATAGTTACTATTTTGAGGGCATGTTAGACACACATAGATTCAGATATATTTATTTAAATCTAGATGAGTTAGGATTTTCTTATTGAATTTCATGTAAGCTCATGTGGTACAATATCCTCTCTTTCGCAAACATAGGAGAAAACAACCAGTGGTACAAGGGAATGTCAAAGACAGAGTAAATATAAGACTTTTGAGGCATAGTTGATGGGGAACGTCACTAACTCACTAGGGAGTTTCCCTTATGTGCTTTTGTTATGTACATGTCTAGTGTAGCACCTAAAATTTTTGTCATATTAATTTTGTTTGGACTATGGTTAATGAGTGTTTATTTGTGGAGATTGAATTATGATTGTAAAAGATATTGATTGTTAATTATTAATTGGTGATAAAATAGGGATGGAGGTTCGAAGCATAAGGATTTAATTGATTTGTTCTCGATGCATTTGGATCAATCAAGCTATGGATTGTGCTCAACCAGTGCATGACAATTGTAGGTATCTGTGGAAAGGTATGGAAGTAGTGGTTGACTAGAATAAGAGTGCGATCGACTGGGAGTCTAAGGCAATTCCAAGTATTCGAGAAAGCACGGACGACCATGGAAAAATGTTCGGAAGCTTTCAAGTTGTATCGCGGTCGACCGGTGTTGAGGATGTGGTTAATCAGTCCAAAGATAGTAAAGAATACATTACTCTTGGGTCCTTTTGTGCCCAACTAGATATGAGGTTGCGGTTATTCACAACCAGTGTTTAATGACTTTCCGCGGGAGGTAAGGCATCCACAACAGATGGTACGTGTCCACGGTAGAAGAATTTTCTTTGAAATGTGAAGAAGCGGTTGATTGGAATTGAGGTGTAATCAACCAGAAATGTGAAAAGTCACCTGAAAATAGATTATGTGCCATGATTTAAGATGGGAGAAAATTGATTACTCAACATTAAAATACTGAAGGGGACGACACCTTATGCTTGGGGTTGGAAGATTGAGGAAAAAACTTCAACTTTGAGAATTTTCTTGGAGAAGGAGAACTCTCAAGGGATTGCTAAGTCTCTCGAGATTTAATAGAATTTTAAGGAGTTTAATTGGATTTATAGGTAGAAAATGATGAATGATATGAATTAGGTCAAAACTGTATAGTTTTGGTATTTGATAACCAATGGTTATCTTAATAAAATTAGAATGCAAAACTATTTAGGTTTGTTATACTAAACATCTCAAGGAAAATATTGGTTATGGAATTGATGGATTTGGTTAAATATAACTTGAGTTATGGATTTTCAAAGATGGATAAAAATTGTGAAGTAAAATTGAAAAATTGTGCATATTGGAATAAGTTTTGTTGTGTTTCATCTTAAATATGCATGAGGAGTTATTCAAGCTGAATGATTATGTAATATTCCTTATGTTGATTTAGTTTAGGTTTTGCAATTAAGAGATTTGGTTGATTATGATAAGAGTTATGCATGATTTAAGTTACTAATGCATGAATACATGCTAAAATGGAAATTGACATGTTTCAGGTGTTGAAGATCAAGGAGACAATTAAGTAGACTTGCAGGACATTGTGATAAAGCATTAAGGTAAGACATATTGTGTGTTTTTGCCCTCTTTGTCCTACATCACAGGATGCAAGAATAAGATTGAGATATTGGTTGATATGTTGTGTATATAAGGATAATATTATGATATGATATACCAGGAATTTTCATAAATAATTTTAATTATGCAATGTGAAATTTGGAATTTAATAGATTTATTAGCATCATGATTTATGAATTTTAATATAAGATTTAAAATATTAGAATTATTGAATAATTATTGAAATTAAAAAAGTTAAAATAAATAATTTTATTTTATAGATAATAAAATAAAATAGGAATTATTTAGTGATTAGGAAAACCGAATATAGTAGAATTAGTAAAGAATATTGTGTACTAATCTATAGTTAAGATAAGTTTAAATAGTTTGTTTAATAATTTATGTCGTAGAATTAAAGAAATAATGTGTAGGAAGATCAGATGCAATAGAAACCATTGGATGAGATTTAGGAATGGTTGAGATCAATTTGGAATAGAGAAAGATGCTCTGTGGAAGTGTTTGATGCGGGAAGATGTTGGATTGTTAAATCGGTTTAGCGGAAGAAATGGGGATCGTTGGATTTAAGAAAAGATCCTTCAGTGGGAGTTTTTGATGCCATTTAGGTACGAGAGGTCACTGGGCTGTAAGATTAGATTAGTGGAAGGAACGTAGACCATTAGATTTAGGAAATATTCTTTCATAGAAGTGTTGGATGCCACTCGGATGCAGAAGAGTGTTGAACCGTTGTATTGGTTTAGCGGAAGGATTGTGAATTGTTGGATTAGGAAAAGATTCTTTTGCGGAAGGAAAAGATGTCGTTTAGGAGCATTAAGTAAGTTGGAAACGTTGTATTTTTAGGTTATAGTGTGTTTCCACGGCTGTGTTTTAAGTGATGTGAAATGTCGTCGTTGGTTTAATGAATTTTTGGTCTGTGGGAGCTGTTAGCGTATGCGGATGGGTTTTAGTGATAGGTTAGTACATGTGCCAGATGGTGAGCTTGCGAATTGGAGTTTCTATAAGAGCGTTTGTAAAAGCCGTGAAATTTTTAAATAAGAAATTCCACGTGTAAATTTTTTGCGTTGAAAATCGGTCATAGCGTTGAAGTAGACCGAATTGTCGTGTAGCGGCCACGTACGCAAATTTGGTCATTTGGTCAAAATCGGTGAAGTTGAAATTTTTCGAATAAAGAATTCAATTAAGGAACGAAATTGGACAGTTAAATTGGATCTATAATATCGTTAGATGATGTTTGGATTAAATTGAGGGTTTGAATAGCCTATGTGATATATAATGTGTATAATTGATTTATATACATTTATTTTAAAATGAAAAGGAATTAAGGAAATTTATTTGGATAATAGAAATGAATGAGTGAGGATTAAAAGAAATAAGAGAAAGTTGAAGGATTAAAAATGAAAAATGAGGATGGTGGAAAAAGGGGGAAAAATTCCCACCCATTTATATTGAAATCAAATAGTTTAAGGGTGACTTTGTTAAAAAAAAAAAAAAAAAAAAGGGGGCTTAACCCTAAATCTGGAAGAGGATAACAATTCCTCTTCCCAGATTTATCCCCTGCGTCGCCGAAAGAGAGAGAGGCGGAAGGGTGCGATTCCGACCGGCGAATGGCAAGGAGAGAGACGCCGGTGAGGAATGCAACGACGTCCGACCGACGAGGTGAGGCGGCTTCCGAGCGACAGGACGGTGATCGATAGGTTCGCTCGACCCACGGCGTTGCGACGACGTTGGCCGCGAACGCTCGACTTCCGAGCAGGTGAAGAACGACGCCGGTGGCCGCGGGCTTCCTATCCGAGTGACGCCGGCGACAGAACAGCTCAACCCCAAGCGTGTCCTTCCGATTCCGGCGAGTGGCGATCTCGGATCCGTGACGGGAGCTCTGAAAATCGAACCCATTTTTCTGACTCCGGCAGCGACGAGTTCGGATCTGTGATGGAGCAACTCCGAGGCCGAACCCGACTCTCGTTTTCGACGGTGAACAGATTTCCGTTTTCGGTGACAGACTACTCCGATCTGTTCGGTGGGTGAGATTTTTCGATCTGAGTTTTAATCCGATGTTAAGTTCGTTTTTGAGAGGTTGTTGGTTGTGTCGTGGGTTTACAGCGATCGATCTAAAGGATTCCGGATGGACAGTCTCTGGCGACAGCAGCTCCGAATCCGATTCCAGCAAGTAAACAGAACACGATTCTGTTCTGTTCCATTGGGTGAGCGATTTTCATTAAGCCTTTGACTTAATAATGGGTTTTAAAATTTGTTTCTGTTTTGGTTGTTGGAAATTTTGGTGGGGGCCGTGGATGTATAGATTGCTACTGTCTGATTTCTGTTTTTGGATAAGTAGTGTAGTGTTATTTTGGTCTGTTGAGTGTGGATGTATAGTTGAGTTCTTACTTTGGTAATGGAAATCAATTTGGATCTGTTTCGTTGTTGGATTGAGTGATTTCTGCACACTAGTTATTTTGATGAGATAATGTCAAAGAGAAATGCCACTATCTGAATTTAATTGTACTAAAGTTTTTGGAACTTGGCATTAATGAGGATACTGTCAGTAATAGAACATGGATTCTGCTTTGATATTGTTCGATGTGGGTGCTTGATAATGGGTCATGTTTGTTGATAACTATAAAGGATCGTAGTTGAAAACTATTTGGAATTCTGGTTGGATGATGAATCTTGTAAGTTTGAGAACATGTTTTGCTAATTGTTGGAATATTGCACACTATGCTAAATGTTCCATGTTGAGGTTTTATTATAGTTATGCATGTGATCCAGTCGATTCTGTCTAAGTTTGGGAAACATTATGTGATATTGCTAAATGTTTGAATGAGCACAATGTGTTGAGGATTAAGTATTGTTTGGATGGTGATATCATTATTTACCAAATGATAAAGTTGGGGATTTTGTTGGGAATATTGGATGAGTCATTTACTGGTATAGGGTCATTTGCTTACCTTCTGGGATTAATTTATGAACTCCCGCTTTTGTATATTTGTCAGGCTTGGACAATTTCGACGAGTATGATATAATTCTTGAGTAAATGCTTGCTTCGGTTAACATGACGAGACCGCCGTCGAGGTAGGGATTTCTATACCTCTTGCGTTATATTGCATCCTATCCCGTTTTCCAAAATAATTATTTTGTGGACTACCACACTTGGAAAATGACGGGGACTGTTCGACAGCACGTCCGTTTTTATTAGTAGTATGTTTTCTCAAGTTTAATTCCGTACATGGTTTGAGATTTATTGTGCACATGTTGAGGGATGGATCCGCCATCCCCTTTGATACCTTCTGCTGCGTGAAGGTTGATTGTTTGACGTGCGAAAAATATAGGTGGGGCATTGGTGACGTGTCCTCAGGTTGAAACTCCTGAAAGTCGTAAACCTCGTATGGGAGGGTGATGACGCCTCCTTGGGTCGCAAGCCTCTAAACCTGGCCAGGATTTGTCCCACGGATCAGACGGTTGTCAATCGCTGAGACTTGTTTATCCTAAGTCCACATATAGCGAGCAACTGTATCCGTTTTATGTGATTACACGATTATACGATTATACGGGTTGTGTCGTGCAGCCAGGTGCGCCGGCAACTCGGGTGACGTACAGAATCTTCGGATCGTCGTCATTATTCCTGCCTCATAAGGTGTTGTCATCGACGGGTGACCACCTCTTCTATGTTGTGTGGCGGGTGAGTCCATGAGTGACCACCCCTTTTCACTGACGACGTTTTCAAATTGGAAAACGATGATGGCCTATTTTGCGAGGTATAGTTGTCTATGTATACAGCAAGATTTTTAATAAAAGCCTCATCGATGGCCCTTGGGTCGGTTTGGTAAAATGATAAAGAGTTTGAAGTGATTTTAAAAATCCATGTACGGTAGAATGAAACATAACCTTGTTCTCGAAAAGTGTACAAAACCAGTTTTGCATGAGGTGCATTTAGTATAGCCATACTTTACTGAGTTAGTCACTCACCCCAAACGACTCCTCCCCCAAAACTTCAGGTAAGGGCAAAGAGTAGCTGAGGATCAGGAGTTGAAGCGTTTTATTACTTCTACTTGAGTGATTAATCGTTATTTGGTGAGGACATTTATGTTTCCATTTGGGTCTGTAAACCTTAAACATAGTTGGTTTTGGATTTGTTGCACAGTACTTGGATTTCATTTTAATTTATGCACTGTTATCTTCTCGTGATCCCTACTCGAACCTAGGCCAATATTATCTTGGGCCGAATTAAATATTATAAGTCTTCCGCAAAAACTCACGCCTTGGGCTGGGTGATTGGGTTCTCTATGAGGATCGGGTCGCCTGACCCGGCGGTTCTGTTAGGCCCGTCTTCGGGTCGTGACAGCATTGGCTTCCGCATAGGCGTCTGTTGTTACTTTGGCGATTGCGAATGTGAGCTTTAAAGTTGATGTGGTTGTTGGCCATTGGTCGAGCGAGTTGTTGAGGACGTCCATTGTAGCTCAGACATGTTTAAGTTAAGGTAGTTTTTCTAGAAATTCACGAGCTATGTTTCGACCTTTAGGCAGTTTTGGAAAAGATAAATTTTAGAGGCTATTTTTTGGGATTTTATACCACGAAACTTTCTGGTTTTAGCTCTATAAATAATAAGGTTGGGTTCAAACCCTAGTCATCCAAAGAACCCCAAGATGTAGGAGTTTCTCTCTACCTCATAGGTGAATTTCTTCTCCAAGTTTCTAATAGTAGTTTGCTACTATAAGGGTTTGATACTGTTTCTTAGACTGCATAGTGTTTAAGCTATTCCTTTTTGTTAATTGGCTTTTGGTTTATTTTAAGGAAAATTTGCGGGTTGAAGAAAGTGATTGGTCAGACCTTCTTAAGAAATCCTGGTGAGAGATGTTTGTTTGATTTTCATCTTTGGCTACATCACAAAGTGCAATGGTAAGGTAGTATGTTTTATGATATTGCTCTGATCTAGGGCGTGTTTTTATTGATTGTTACTATGGTTCCTTGTTTGAGATTTGCGACAATGATTTGGCTGTTTTCATACTAATATGATTCTTTGTTTAAGATATGTGACGATGACTTGACTGCTTTTATGCGAATATGATTTTGTGTTTGAGATATGTGACGATGACTTTATTGTTTTCGTGTATGTTTGATGATACTGTTGAATAGTATGTTACGAGAATATGTTTATTATTATGTTCATGTATGCTAGATTGTTATCATGTATTATGTATATTTCATGCATCATGTTTTTCAAGAAAAGAATAAAAATGGTTTACATGTATAATTTTTCCATGTAAGAGAGACAAAAATAGAATTTAAGATATGAAGGGTTGAGGATAGGTTATCCCAAAGGTTGGTCCTATGGGGGATAAGCTCGTTTGGTCAGTTAGATAGGGTTTAATATCCCAAAATTTTTCCTTATTTTGGAATTTTATTGGTTTAAGGGTTAAGTTGGATTTAGTATATAGAGTCAAGCTAGAGATACTATTGTTTGGAAAATATTATGTGTGGCTACTAAAAGATAGAAGAATAATGGATAGTTTGGACAAAATGGATTTAAGTGTGGTAGAATGCATGGCCACAGTGAAGGAATAAGCTTATAAGTTGTATGATATTTCTTCATTGTCATGTTATGCAACATTGCATTGGAGCAAAGGATGCTAGGAGCACTAGAATCACGGATGGGAAGGTGTCCACGGGAGCAAACAGATCTGCAGAAATGTTTTAGCAAGAGTAAAGGATACGTCGGCCGTTAGATTAAAGGATCAGGTGAGTTGATCGCCATTGGATCAAGAAGAGATACTTCCATGAAAAGGATTGATGCCACGGAAATGTGGGAGAAAGGAAGGCCATTAGATTAAAGGATTGGAAGAGTGGATGGTCATTTGATCAAGGAAAGACGATCCTGCAAGAGAGAAAGATTTCGTAGTGGGAGAGAGATGGTTCGTTGAATTTGAATGAGAGGATAGAATGTGAGCCGTTAGATTAAGGAAAAGATGCTCCCACTGGAGAAAAAGATTCCCTCATGTCCGTGGGAGCGAATGAGTCTCTGGCAACTGAGAAGGGAAGGGAAATGATGTCGTTTGGTTAAATGAATCCACATCTATGGAAAGGTACATGTCTGTGGCAGTGTGTTGAGAAGTTAAACATCGTTGTTTAGAAGGAAAACACAGACTGTTAGGTATTTTTATAAGCTAATGCGTATGCGGAAGACATGTGGCGACTAATGAAGGGTGGACTTGTGCTAAAAGGAGAGAATATTCTCAGCATATGCAAACTTAGCCATTGTGAGAGCGTAGGCTTTCGCAACAATAAGTTATCATTTTAAAGCAGCTTCTGGATGATAATGGAAACTCGCAAATGGTAAGGCGACATCGTTTAGATGATAACAATAGATGTTAGGCCGCATTTTAGCTACGAAAATATTAGTAACATGGAGGAAAAGTTACCAAATGATTATTCACTCCTTGTGAATCAGTATTGATGATTAATGAGGCAGGACTCACAGATCCATTAGGGATAAATTTGGACGCGATGCATATGAAGAAGCAAAGACCTTAGATTTAAAAATGGTGACTTCTCATTTAAGGAAAACACTTTTAGAGTTTTCTAATGATATATATGAAGTCCCTCGGCTGAGGGGTGCAACCACTTGTAGAGGAGAAGAAGAAGGAACCAAGGGTAATAGCTTGGGGGGACTGAGTCAAAAAGGGTTCACAAGAAGAGGAGTCGAGAAAAGAGTATATTGTTGGTATTTGTTCTAAGGTTCATAGGTAAGAAATATGCATGCTTTTGGCCCTTTGGGGACTATACCACATAATGATAAGTTTAAACTAGAAAATGATGTTCTACAGTTTGTGTTAAATTATGTTAAAGTTGGTTGAGGATTTGATAACCTATTAGTTTATGTTATAGCTGCTTGAAGGATCTATTGCTATATTTAGATGATGATGATGTGTTAAGTGCATTCAGGTTACATTATTTCATGCATCATGTTTTCAGAAAAGTTATGAAAGTGTTTTCTCATACATAAGTTTTTCAACTAAGATAGATAAAGATGAAAGAATGTATGTAATAGCTTTGGTGATACGGTACCATTGGAGCTTTGGGAGGTTAATGGCCCTGGAGAACAAAACAACTTTGGTATCGTGTCCCAATGTCATAATAGAATGAGAAACAAAACAGTTATACAAAAGAAAGAAAAGAATTTTATGACATTTTGTAAAAGATGATTTATCATTTATGTTTCTTTACATTTCTTACTAAGCATTATACTTATAAATGGATTATGTGGTGTAGGTAATAGGAAAGATAATGATGAATGGATCAAAGGATAAGATAAAGGAAATAGTTGAAAGAGTATCTCTATGATGGCGATGACTTGGTGTTGTTACAGCACGAATAATACATTGGGTAAAGTTTTGCCAGAATAACTTGTAAGAACAGTTATTGATGAAAAGTTAATAATGAATGGAATGATATAAAAAATAAATTTTGTTATGATTTATGTTCTTTAAGTCATATGTTTTCCGTTGCGTTATGTTTAAAGAAAATAAGAATTTTTAAGAGAAGTTTTTGAAAGACTAATTTTTTTTTTTGAAAAGTTGTTTTAGAAATGAGCTTGAAAAGTTTAGGTCGTTACATCGGGGCTTGGTCAAAGTTCACCAAGTGGTGTGCATTGAGTACACAACACTAACGGAGGTCCCGGTAAGGGGGACTGTCTCGCCAAAGTTCATGAGACTTAGTGGTGTATTTTCCATAGTCGTGTCTACTATTCTCGTAAGAATCTCAACAAAGGTTGTGCGGTAGTTAAAAGAAAGAAAAGAAAAGAAAGAAGAAAGAACAAAAAGACATTTTTTTTTATGAAAGTACATTGCATACTCATTATATTGTGCCATTTCTTACTGAGCATTAGACGCATAATTTGAACTTTGTGATGTAGGTAATGATGAATTTACTAAGGAACTAGATGATGGGATCAATTGATAGCACGATTAAAGAGAAATTCTCATGGGTGAAGTCAAAGCGTTGTCAAAGGAAAATTGACCAGTGGGTGAGGATTTAAAGAAAGAAAATTTTAGTAGCGAGTCATAAAGCTTTTCATTTAAATTTATGTTTATTGTTGTAGAAACATCTTTTAGCTTAATATGTATTAAGCTTAATTGTTTTGATGATGTGTAGTTGAACTATTTCTAAGTTTTTTATGAATTATAAATATGATTTCAATTGAGTATATTATTGATCTTCATTGAAAATACCATCTAAAATGGGTATTTAAATATACTAACATATTTGTTGTAGTCTTTGTAGTTAATGTCTTAATTTTTGAAACATACAAACTTTAATTCAATCAAAACAAGAAGTGGCAGTTGATCAAAGCAGATGGGTGGTCATCCATAATTCTTATAGAGAACATGAAGTTCTAAAATAAACAAAGGCAGTCCACTAGAGAAGAAAAGCAATCGACCAAAAATCTTACAGTGCACTCGAAAAATTCTGATCTTGTGAAAGTGGTCGACCAGTACTGTAATATCCCAAATTTTATCATACAAACCATCATAGTATTATGTTTAAGTAACAATTAAGCATGGAGGTTGATGTTGTAACACCTCGATAGTTTAAGTTGGATAACCATCGGGGTATTACCACGAACGTTCTGGAGTCTTAAGTTAGGGTAATTCCGCTAACGTTTCCCTCATATATGCGATGTAAGTGAAGTGTTGGAGTTCGGAGGACATTAAATGGCGTATCTATACGTGTCATCGTATGACATGTATTTATGGGGGAAATTTTATGGAATAGGAGTTAAGAGGGAAAAGAAAGTGAGAAATGCTGTCTAGGGTGTTTTCGGACGCCTGGGGATGACACTTCGGACACGTTATGTCATCTGCAAGTGCATTGTGTTGAGTCCTCAAAGTTTGGGATGAGTCTGGGGACGCGAGGTATTGTCCTGACTTCACTATGCTGTGTCGTTTCGAACGAGGTTTCGGACGATGCGGATGACGTCCACATCGAATCTGTTCTAAATCTGGATAGTTTCGAATGAAGTTGGGATGGCTACAGACGAGTTACGGTATTGTTCGATTTGCCTCTATCCAATTTATAGACACTTTCGGATGACACCAGACACCACGTCCGGACGAGATTTGGCTTTCGAAATAGCTCAGGTCAGCAAATAGGACAGGGTTAAAAATGATAAACGGGGTATATTAATTTAATTTGATAAATTAAATTAATAATGGGGTATTTTAATAAATTTGGTTTAATTTGTAAATTAAATTAATAATATTGGTGGGGTATATGCTGAACCGATTCAGCATAGAACCGGTCCAGCACATTTAAAACACAGCATAGACCATTCTGTGTGCTTCGACAAGGGGAGGGACGGACGAAATGGAAGAGGGAGAGAAGAGATGAAAGGGACAAGGGAGAGTGCCAGTGAACAAAATGAGAGGGTACGACGGCGAAGCTCGGGGCACTGTTCGACGAACAGAGGCGTGACGGAAGGTGTGGGTCTTGGCTGGAGCTCTTGGGTCGTCGGTTTGAGCATCGGGCGTCTGGGTACGATTCCTGTTGGACTACCGGCGATGCTTAGCTACGATTGGGCTTTCTGCTGGAAGCCAAGAGGGTGGTTTGTTCATGATTGAGTTAAACCGAGAGTTGTGATGAAGGGGAGGGCTAGAACCGAGAGAAGATGGCTGGCAGTTTCTTCTCGGGTCCTTATAATCCCTCAGGTAATGCACATTCCTCCTCTGTGTTATGGATTTTGGGACGTTGCTCTCCTTTTTTGTTATTGTAATATCTCGATATTTTAAGTTGGATAACTATCGGGATATTACCAACGGTGTTCTTGAGCGTTAAGTCTAGAGGTATTTCCGTTATGTTTTTTTCCCAGTTTACGCAATGTAATTAGAAGTGGAGTGGTTAAGCTATTACGTTGTGTAATTATACGTGTCATTTTTGTCACGTGTACGTATGGGGAAGACATTATGGGATAGGAGTTAAGTGAGAAAAGATGAAGAAAATAGGGAATTTTGGTGTTGCGGATGCATGCAGACGCGGTGAGGACGAGGGTTAGCCTCATCCGCAACGAATCTGTCCAAGTCTGGACACATTCGGACGAGTTTGGATACACCCGGATGAGGAGAAGTATCGTCCGCAATGAATCTGTCCAAGTCTGGACACATTCGGATGAGTCCGGATGCACGCGGATGAGGAGAGGAGGCATCTGCATCGAATTTGTTCGATTTTGGGACAATTCGGACGACTGCGGATGTCACGTGTGGATGCAATATGGCATCTGCAAGTCGCCTGCACACGGTACGGAAAGGGGACAAGGACGCCATCTCTCGTCCCTAGCCTGTGAGAATCTGGTTTTGCGGACGACTGCAAACGCAAAGATTGTGTCCGCATTCGTCCGAATCAACACATATCTGCGACAAAACAGGTTTTAAATCAGAATAAAAACGACTCCCAACCAATTAGAAATTGATCCCTTGACACCAAATCGCCTTCCAGACCCACTCGAGCCAACACTCCTCTGGCCTCCAACCAGAAATTGTTCCCTCTCCAGGTTATACCTCCCTTCCCTCTCTCATTTTCGTCTTCAGCTTCTCCTCTCCCCATTTCCTATATGTAATCTACATAGTGTGAGGGAAGGGCTGTGAGGGAGGGTATTCCAGTAAGGAAGAAGGAGAGTCTAGTGTAAAGGGTGAGTGTTGTGCGTAAGGTAAGCTACGTGAGTGAGCTGGAGGAGTTGCCACCTTTGAAGTTGGAGCTTCAGTTGCTGTGAAGAACCATGGAGACTTGGAGTCTTTGCTGTCCCTGTGTATTCTTCATCGATTTAGGTAAGGATTAAGGGTGTGCTTTGGCCATTGAGGCCCTACACCACAAGTATGGGTGTGTGTGTGTTATGGTTGTGATTAGTTGTTGTAGTGATGTGATCAATAGGGTTGAATACGTGATGCTTTCTTATTATTGTTATGCTTTGTTTTACTGCCATTATGTGATATAAATGCTTAGTTGAATAATAAAGGTTAAGGCTTAAGGGTGATGGTGTTAACTAGTGAATGAGAAAAGCTTAATGTTTTGGTAAGTGTAAATGAAAAATAGGTTGATTGCCTTGGAATGTTTAAGGCTAGCTGTTAAGATTGACTTAGAATGTTTACTGTTAATTATTAAGCATGTTATTTGTCTTGCTTGTTGTTGCCTTGATAGTGTTGACAGTGTTGCTAATGTCCTGTAGAGTTAGAATGTTTTATGATTCCTTGTTAATTGTGTGAATTCCTTTACTGCTAAGTGGTATTGTTAGTTATGATGAGAAATAGAGAATGAGAAAGTGGAGAGAGAAATGGGTGAGGATGAGATAAGCATGAATAAACCAAAATTTCCTTTACAAATGTTGTTTATTTCCTTACCTGTTGTTTGGTGTGAATACGTCGATTAATTAATTTAATCACCTAATTAGTTGTGAAATAACAAACCCAAGCATGTCTAAGTGTTAACCCAATAAGCTAGTTACATGTAATTAACTAATTAACTTACTTAACGAAGCATGTAAATTAACTAGCACGTTAAATTAGAACCAAAATTGTAATTATTGTTCAAGCATGTTAATGATAAATATGTCTAATTATTAATAAACTCACTAGCAAGCACGTTTAGGGTAATCTAACCAATCTGGTAATCTAAGCATGCAATTAACTGATAAGGTGAATTTAGTATGTGAACTAAGTATGACTAGTCAATTTAGTTAATTAGGATAATTAGAATAAGAGTATGTAATCAAACCTGAGCATGTAAATCACCTTTGATAACGAAGTAGAATAATTGCCTAGAATGAATGATAAACATAAGAAGCATGTAAACGAACTAAGAAACTAATTAAGATATTTAATTAAAATGATAAACATAATTAATTAACTTGAACATGTTAATGATTTAGCAGGAGAAATTAAAGTAATTGCTTGAGTTTGTGTAATTAGTTGTAATGGTTGTTCACAACATGTTTAAATCATTTAGATAATAAACGTAGGAAGCATGTAATTAGTTGTATGTTTTTATAAGTGCTTTTGCTATTGTCTTCTTAGTAGTATGTTATGAATTGTTAAGTAGAATAAAAGCATGTAAATCGCCTAGGATAACTAAGTAGAGCAATTATATAGAATAATAAGTATAGGAAGCATGTAAATGGACTAAGAAACTTATTAGAATTGACATGTTAAATAATATTATTGTGCTATAGTCATTTAGACGTGCTCTACCTATTGTATGTTTGATTGGGTGTGGTATTCAATTATGGTTGTTTACTTTCATATGAAATGTGTTTACTTTCTTTCCATTTCAGTTGCTTTCAATTACTGCTTTCAATTTCAGTTGCTCTATTATATGCGCACTTCAATTTCATAACTGATGCTTTACCTTTCTAAAGAGTAGAATAATAAAGAGAATGAAAAGAGAATGAAGTAAACGTGAGTGAGTTGAGGGTTTCATTGATTAAGTGAACGAATGTTTTATGAATGCTTTTGTTATTGTTTTCTTATATTGCTTACAATAGTTAAGTAGAATAAAAGCATGAAATCAACATAGGAGCATGTTAATAACTGATTAGAATAATCCTTAGCTTAGAAATAAAAAACTAGAAAGTTAATCTTATCTTCCTTGAGCATGTAAATTGGTTAGCGTAATTAACTAGATCGAGCATGTACACAAGAATTTGATAAAAGCATATAACCTATCTTGGATAATAAACTAGAATAATACCTATAACAATAAATGTAGGGCATGTAAAATGACTAGAACGTGTGTAAAATGACTAGTAAAGAAATTAGGATATGATGGTGTGTTTTGAATTCCCCTTATGTGCTTCGTTGTTTACAAGTTAATAATATGATTGTTTTCTGTTGTGTGCTTTCAATTACCGCTGTTCATTATATGCGCTTTCCATTTCAATTACTTTCAATTACAGTTACTTTCTTTTATATGTGCACTTCAATTATTATGAATATTATGTTGTCGAGCATCATGCACCATGCACCATGATAGGTTGAGAATGTATGAGCATGCATCATGTTAATAGGAATTAATAGGGACACATGCATGAGTGAGGATAAATGGCGAAAATGGGTAAAAACATTAAGATAATAAAGGTTTATGTGGGACCGGTAGCTTAGCCCGGCATAGGAACTGGGAAACATTAAAACGATAAAGTTTTCCGTGGAACCGATAGCTTAGCCCGGCACAGGAATTGGGAAAAGAGATAATAGGATAATAAAGGTTTCTGTGCAACTGGTAGCTTAGCCGGGCAAGGAAATTGGAAAAGAAAACGATAAAGGTTTCTGTGGTACCGGTAACTAAGCCCGGCACTGGAATTGGAAAAGTAAATAATAAACGGGTAAAGAGCTTAATGAAAGGATCGGGTTGGGTGACTCCATTCCGAAAGAACTAAAAAGAGGCATTTCATGCATTAAACCCTTTTTCCTTACTAAGCATTCAGGCTTATAGTTGCTTGTGGTGTAGATGTAGGTACTAGTACGCTATGGGGAATGCACGGACTAAGAGTAGTGAAAAGATAAAGAACAAACAATAGCAAGCAAGGATGATGGCTTTGTACGCGCGAGTTCGTGGCTGGCCAGGCATAAATGTGGTAAAAAGAGGAACATATTTACTTAAATTAAATTGTAAGAAATCACATCTAATTGTTTAGTTTTCTTCAGTTAAATTGTGTTTACGCTTCCGCAATGTTTTAAATAAATGGTTTTATTAATTATGCTTCCGCACTTTGTAATTGATTTTCCAAACGGGTTTTAAAGAAAGAGTTAGTAGCGATCCGGTTAGACGCACACTGATACGTTTTGTTTTAAAAGAAAGAAAGTTTAAATTTTTACGCATTTTAACTATTTACGAAAATTTGGATCGTTATAGTTATGGTTAGTAATATGTTAGTTGCAGAGATTAATTGGGTGAGGTTTCTCTCTCTCCAGATTGTGTTAGTCTCTGGTTGAATTATGAGTATGTTGGAATAAATGAAGTGTTAAAATAGTCTATGTTAGCATGAAATGGAATTACCTTGCTGTATGGTTAGTGAGTAAATGCTTCTGTTTAATGGATTAATGACTGCCTCTACTAGTGGTGATGATGATATACATGGATTGTCTTTTGTTTGGTTAAGATTTGGAATAAGTTGGTAGATCGGATTAAATTGGATTGAATTGTTTATAACCTCCATGTGATTAGTATGAAGTGAATGTGCTCTCTCCCCATGGAATAAGCTGTTAAATTGGGATGAGAATGTTTTTTGGGATTTTGTTAAGTGTTAAAATATAGAATCTGATGAGAAGTTGTCAATGATAAATGTGTTAATTGTGAAGGTATCAGAAAGAGCATAAGGGAAAGCAATTGAGTGCTAGCGCACAATGAAGAATTGAGGTAAGGGAAGTGGGGTGTTTCGGCCATTGAGGCCCTATACCACAAGTATGGGTGCGTGAGTTTAGTGTTGGTGTTCTTAAAATGTTTATTGCTAGTTGTTAAGTAGGTCGTTTGTCTTAAAATGTTTATTATTAAAATGCTTACTGCTAGTCGTTGAGTAGTTGTTTGGTAGATGATAATGATTCCTGCTGCATTCCTTGATGATTTCATTGAATGTTCTTTCGGGGATTAGCTTGTGCATTGTATTCTATAAATTCGGTTAAGCTCGGTGATATTTCCTTTTTGTTGTTGTGCTCTATTTTATTGTCTGTTATGTGATACAAATGCCTTGCGTGATAAAGAAATGACGAATGTTAAAAAGGGTGATGAATGGTTAATGCGTGAAAGGGATGAATGCTTACTGTCTACTTTACTTACTGTTATTTATTTGTGCCATAATTCCTTCATTGTTCTGCCATTGGTTCTGTTGTCATCTCCTTTGTTTGGTATCCATGTTAAATTAATAAGCATGTTAATCAACAACTAATCGATTAACTAGACGTAAATTAACTGCTCGAGTATGTTAATAATTAGACTAGCATGTTAATAAATTGTTGGGCACGTTTAATTCATTTGATTATTTTTGGATGCATGCCAATTTAATTAAAGTAATTAATTAACTATCTGAGCATGAAATTAACTAAGTACAAAATCTGATGTAATCTGAACATGTAATTAATTAGGATGAGCATGTGATTAATTAGGGTAACTAAGTAGCATGTAATTACCATATTCAAACCATTATCATGTTCACTTACTTAAGCATGCTTGATTTGCTAGACTTATAAGCATGATTAATTAGAGCATATTAATAACTAGAATAATTAGCACACTTGAGTGTTGATTTCGCCATGTGCTTATATGTTTCATATTTTCTTTGTTATTGTCTTCTTAGTATAATGGTAAATTATGAGCATGTGGGCTACCAACTCTAAGTATGGATATCTAACTAATGAACTGAGCATGTCAATTCATTAGGATAACTAATTAAAATAACCAATGAAATCTCCCCTGAGCACGTAATTGATTAGAATAACATAAGTAGGTTAACAATAAATGTCCAACTAGATTTGGGTATGTTAATTAATTAGAATAATTAATTAACTAGACGCATGTTAACCCATTAGAACAACTAAACTAATTAGAAGTATAATTGAAATCTTTCCTTGAGCATGTAACTCACCAAGATAATTAATAAGAATAATCACCTAGAATACTAAACGTAGGAAGCATGTAAATGAACTAGGGAATTAACTAGGAGTATATTATTCTAATTGGGTGTTCCATTGATATTACTTGTTCTTATGTGCGCCTTCGATTTTGGGTTGTACCTTCCATTATGTGCCTTACCTTCTTCTATATGTGCTTTCATTTACAGTTTGCTTTCAATTGCAGTTACATTCAATACGCACTTCGATTGATATGTATGTTATGTTGTGAAACATCATGCATCATGTTAATAGAAACAAAGTAGGGAGTACCCTCTCAGGGTGGTACTCACATGCATTGTGAGGAAAAATGATAAAGAAAAGACGAAAGAAAAGAAAAGGGAGTTGGGGGCGGATGGGTAAAAGGGTCTAGTTTGCAATCTAGCCGAAGCCCTCCCTTATTAGGAAGTGGAGTTCTAGATTGCAAGCAAAGGGTTAGGTCCGATCAGCTATGCCATTCCATATAGGTCTCCCCATCTCCAGCTCGAAGTACGAGTAAAGAACGAATGCAAAAACGAAACGTAATGAAAAAATTGGTATGGGTGGCCCCCATTCCAAGATGGACTAAAGAGTGACATTCATATGCATTAACCCTTTTTCCTTACTAAGCCTTTGGGCTTACAGTTGCTTGTGGTGTAGATGTAGGTACGAGAACGCTAGGACAAATGCATGGAACTAGAAGTCAAAGTGAAAAACAATAATTAGATAGTAAAGCAAGGATGAAGGGATTGCACGCGCGAGGAAGTCCGTGGCTGGCCAGGCATAATGAGGGTAAAGAATAGTCAATAGAGATTTAATTAAGTTTTCTAAATTGTAATTAAAGGGTGTTTAATTTCTAATTAACGCAATATTTCAATTGTTTAGTATTCATTTCTTAAATGATTTTAATTATGCTTCCGCAACGTTTTACATTAATGGTTTTAATTTAACGCTTGTGCATAGTTTTACTAAACGAGGATTTTATAACGAGTTTTACGAATGGTCAGTAGTGATCCGGTTTAGTGTCGCGCTCAGATACGTTTTTTTTCTAAAAAGAAAATTTCAAATTTTAACGCATTTTAAAGGATTTAAGAAAAATTCGATTCCTTACAGATGTTGTTAGCCTAAATGGTGTTAGGCTTAATTGTTTTGATGATGAATATTTTGATTGGAAATTATAAGTTGTTTATTGATAATTGTTTTTAATTGTATAATCATTATATTTATATTTATATTTATATTCATTGGAAATACCCTCAATACAATTATTAAGTCCATGTAGTGACAATGTATCCTATTAGGACTTAGAAATATTAAGGATGACAAATGGAAGGCAAAAGGTAGAGTAAAATGGAGTTCTAGTCGACCAAAAACTTTCCACAATGGAGGCGGTCGAGTAACCAGTTAAGGAGGCGGTCGACGAGATTGATCAAAATTAAAGACAGGTTGACTCCAGGATTTTTGGATGATGAAGCAGTCGATGAGGAGATCAAAGAGATAGATAGAAATGCAACACAGAGTGCTCAAAGATTTTCGGACGACTAAGCGGTTGATGGTGTGGACGAAGAGATCGATCAAAATACAGTCCAGAGAGCACCTTGGGTTTTCGGTCGAGTAAATGGTAGAGCAAGAAGAAAAGTGGTCGACCGAAAAATGATAGACAACATAACGACTAGTTTTTAATGGTCGGTTGTGGTCGACCAAAAAGGAATTGGTCAACCGAATTTATAGAGTCTATAAATATAGGACTCTCAAAAGCTCATTGATACGAACTGGAAATTGAGGCAAAGCCCTGCCAAATTTGAGACTCAATTCCAAATTATATATTGAGCTTGTAAACTAACTCTCCATACTCCCGAACTTGAGTTTTCTATTTGAGAGAGTTAGGAATCTTTGTTTTTATATTTCTGCAATTGTACTCCAACGTAAAGGGTGATGCCCCGTAATAGTCAAAGGCTAGATTAACACCTGTGAAGATCAATTCAGAGGGTGATGCTTTGAGAACAGTCTGCAAAGGTTTGTTTGACACTTGTGAAGTCAAATATGGTCAACTAGGGAAGTTGGACGGTTAAGGATCTCCAAGTTGGGAACTTGGAGAGTGGACATAGGCAAAATTTGCCGAACCGCGTGAACAAAATGGTGTCAACCCTCTATCCTTCTCTCTTTATACTTGTGATTATTTATTTATTTATATGCATTAAATCACTTAGGGTTAGAAATATTTATATCGCACGAAAAAGTTTAGAATGCCGAATTTACCCCCCCCCCCCCCTCCCCTCCCTCTATAGGCGTGCACACAGTCTGTCAATTGGTATCAGAGCAGGGTTAGATAACTTTTTCTGTGATATTGTGTATATTGTATAAATTTGATGAATTTGCATAAATTGGTTAAATTTTCATGTAGAAAAATATTTGGATAATTTTGATTGAATTCCTTGGTTGATTTTTCTTGTTGTAAATCATTTTATAAATTTTTATACAATATGGATTTCAATACTCATATTGAAGCACAATCTGTTTCTAGACCTCCATTGTTTGATGGTAGTGATTATTTATATTGAAAGTCTACAATAAAATTTTTTGTACAATCTTTGGATTATGATTTGTGGCATATAATTGAAAATGGGTCATATGAGCCAATGAAATGCATAAATGGCATAAATGTTCCAAAATTGTATTATGAATATGATGAGCTCGATAAATGTAAATTGAGTATGAATGCTAAAGCAACTAGTGTATTATTTTGTGTTTTAGTAGGAGATGAATTTGATAGGGTTCAAAGATGTGAGAGTGCACATCAAATATGGAAACTCCTTGAGGTCACATATGAAGAACCATCCTTCGAAGATGAGTATATGACAAGCATTTGCTTAATGGCCAAGGAAAATGAGGTATACAATTCTTCTAGTAATTTGGATGAAATTAATGATGATAGTGAATTACTAGATGCATTTGAAGAATTATTTGAACAATTTAATTTGCTTAAACGTAGATATAAATTATTGAAGAAGGAAAATTACAATTTGATGTTGGAGCATGTTGAAAAGGTTAAATCCTTACAAAATCAAATTGTTGATTTAAGAAGCATAAATGAGAACTTGGTTGCTACCAGCAAATCACTTGAAAATGATATTTGTCAATTGAATGTTAAAAATTGTGATTTGAATTCTATTATAGTAAAATTTACAAATGGTAGCAATAATTTGAACATGCTTTTAGGTAGGCAAAGAGTCACTTTTGATAAAGCCGGTATTGGCTATGAACCCTTTGCAAAGAAGAAAAACTATAAAAATTTCTTTGTTGCTCCTACTATTTGTAATTGTGTATGACATAAATCTTGTAGTTGCCCATTTAAATTAAATAATAAAATGATAACTTCTAAATATGTTTGGGTTCCAAAATGAACAATTTGTTTGGGTCATCATAGGATTATGTTTAAGTAACAATTAAGCATGAAGGTTGATGTTGTTAGCCTAAATGGTGTTAGGCTTAATTGTTTTGATGATGAATTTTTTTATTAAGAATTATACGTTGTTTATTGATAATTGTTCTTAATTGTATAATCATTATATTTATTTTTATATTCATTGGAAATACCCTCAATACGGGTATAGGTTATGCTAACATGTTTAAATAAGTCTATGTAGTGAATAGGTATCATATTTGGATTAGAAATATTAAGGATGACAATTAGAAGGAAAAACGTCGAGTAAAATGGAGTTCTGGTCGACCAAAAGCTGTCCATGAAGGAGACGGTCGAGTAACCGGTCGGGGAGGCAGTCAACGAGATCGATCAAAATTAATGACAGATTGCCTCCAGGATTTTTGGACGGCGAAGCGATCGACGAGGCGGTCTAAGAGATTGACCGAAATGTAACATAGAGTGCTCGAAGATTTTCGAAAGACTAAGCGATCGACGGTGCGGACGAAGAGATCAATTGAAATACAGTCCAGAGAGCACCTTGGGTTTTCGTCGAGTAAGCAGTCGAGCAAGAAGAAAAGTGGTTGACTGAAAAATGACAAACAACACAGCAACTAGTTTTTAACGATTGGTTGCGGTTGACCAAAAAGGAATTGGTCAACTGAATTTACAAAGTCTATAAATATAGGACTCTCCAAAGTTCATTGAAACGAACCGAGAATTGAAGCGAAGCTCTGCCAATTTGAGACTTAATTCCAAATCATATATTGAGCATGTAAACTAACTCTCCATACTCCCAAACTTGAGTTTTCTATTTGGGAGAGTTAGGAATCTTTGTTCTTACATTTTTGCAATTGTACTCCAACGTAAAGGGTGACGCCCTGTAATAGTCAAAGGCAAGATTGACACCCGTGAAGATCAATCCAGAGGGTGACGCCCTGAGAACAGTCAGTAAATGTTTATTTGACACTCGTGAAGTCAAACATTATCAACTGGGGAGGTTGGACAGTTAAGAATCTCCAAGTTGAGAACTTGGAGTGCGGCGTAGGTGAGATTTGCCAAACCGCATGAACAAATTTGGTGTCAACCCTCTAACCCTCTCTCTTTATACTTGTGATTGTTTATTTATTTATACGCATTAAATGACTTAGGGTTAGAAATATTAATATCGCATGAAAAAATTTAGAACGCCTAATTCAACCCCCCCCCCCCCCCCCCCTATAGGTGTGCACATGGTTCGTCAGATGTGTGACTATTAAGGGTAAAAATTATTTGATATTAAGGATGCATAAAAGAAAACAAGGATGGATTAAAGGATTGAGAGATTTTGTTTAAAGAAGTTTAACTTTTAGATTGGAAGAGGACGTCCACATTTGTTAAAAGTCTAGACTGGTTGACCAAAATCAAGCTTGTGGCTCTCGGGTAGATTTGTAGTCCCTCAAGATTATAGTTGGGGTTGACCGGATTTGTGACAGATTTCAAATTATGACACTTTGGTAGATTTGTTGTCGCCTAGCTTTGAAATGTGGTTGACTGAATTTGCAATAGATTGTAAATCCTAGCTCTCGGGTAGATTTACGGTAGCCCACAGTTGAATTTGTGGTTGACCAAAATTGTGACAAAAGGCGACAGTTGATTCTCAAGTAGGTTTACAGTCGACCAGGAATGAAGTAGTGGTTGACATGAAATGTGAAGAATTTTCTGAATTGAGATTTCATGTCATGTTTTAATTGGAAGAAAAGTGGTTAGTCAATGTTGAAATGTTGCAGAAGGATGACACTTCATCACCAGCTAAGCCTTTGCCGATATTAAGGGTCATCTCCTTTGAAATATAAAAGGCATCATGAGAGACAAAAACGCTAGAAGAGAAACTTTTGGAGAAAAGAAGAAATTCACAGAGAAGTCGTTCCATGCCCTAAACTCTTTGAAGGTAAGAAATAACTCTTTCTATGATTTCGAAGGGTTTTAGTTGTATGTATGTGAGAGTTTATTAGAGAAAAGTTATATAAAGCATAAAAATGGTAGAATTGCATAGTTTTGATGTTTGGAGATTAGAGATTATCTTAATGACCTTGTGAGCTAAAGGGGAATTATTATGTGATAATGGATATCTCAAGGAAAACATGGACTCTAGAATTAATGGATTTGGTTAAGTATATTGTAAATTATGCATGCTCAAAGTTGGATAAAAACTATAAAAATGTTCATAGTTAAAGGTTGAAGTAATATGCATTATATTACTTAAGTATAGATTTTAAAATAAGATGTTTGATTGAGTAAAAGAGGAATTATGTATATTAGAAGTTTCTAGTGTGCGAATGGGTAATAATATGAGAATGGGCATATTATATGAATTTGAAGATCAAAGGAGATAAACCAATACATTGTGCCAAGACATTAAAGTAAGTAATGAATTTAAGTATTTGTCTTTGGGCTGCATCACAAGACTTTGGTTATGTTATGTATACTAGACATAAGGCTCTAGGTTTATGATTGATTATATTGGCTTGAGGATAAGATATATGTGTTAGATGTTAGGCTTTGTGCATGGTAGGTTATATTTGAGGATTTGTTGTTTAAATTGAGTAACAATTTTTATGCTTAATTGTGTTGTGAATTATAGTTATGATGTACAAAATAGTTATGACTTTGAGGATGTGATTATTGTTTTGAGATAAGAGTTAGGATGTATGTAATACCCCGACTTTTTATACCAGAATTTAATACAGATAATGGGATAGTAATTAGGGGTATTTGGATTAATTGGATAATTATCGGGGTATTACCAAGGACATATTCATAAGATCATAATTTATTAAATTTAAATTAAACATGGAAAATCATCTCAGATTGTGTATTTTGAGTTTTCGGACGCATGTGGACGACATGCAGACAAGGAGTCTCGTCTGAAAACGCATGGCACGCCATCCCCAAGTTTTGGGATGATACAAGACGATGGCGAACGAATGAGGTTTGACTCTGTCCAAATTTCTGGACATTTTGGACGATGGTGGACGAACGCGGACGGTGGCGGACGACAACGCTTTGAATCTATCCAATTTCTGGACAGTTTCGGATGCATGCGGACGAAGGTGGAGACGACTCCCTGTGTTCGAAAATGCTAAATTGTCCGAGGAATGCAGGATTTTAGACGCACGCCGACGAGGCCAGGATGACTCCTCTCGCCCAAAAAGTCCCTGATCTGCAAAAATTAGGGATTTAAATAATGGAGTTTCTTGTCGTTTTGCCATTTAAAGCGCACTCAGGCGACGATGGAGACAACTCCCTCCACGTCGATGCAGGCCTCCTCCATCCCGTTCAGTGTACGTGTGTTCCCTCTAGGTACGGCTCTGCAATTTAAGCCATCCTCCTCTACACTTCAATCCATTTTTTCCTCCTATGAGTGAGAGTTCCTGTGAGTGAGAAAATCTTCTAGAGGGTTATGGGAGTCCTCTGTGAGTGTGACGTTTTCAGTGTGTTACGAGGGTGATTGTGAAGCTCAGTAAGCTGGGATTTTCGCTGTCCATGGTTGATTTCTTCATCAAATGTAAGGATTGAGTAGAGTCTTGGCCTGTGGAGGCCCTAACCACAAGTAGTGTGCGTGAGTTGTGTTAATTCTTTTGTTGTTTAATTTTCTGTAAATTTCCTTACTGCTAATACTGAAATGAAATGCTCTACTTTGATGGAGGAGTGATGAATGCTTAATGCTTGAATGATAATCTCTAATGTAGCCCTATAGTTGTATAGATTGATGAACTAAGACCACACTACGTTATGTTAAGCATGAATGATCCATGCGTTTCATTGATGATGGTTGTTCTGTGAATGCCTTTTCTTGTATTACTTGCTGTAACGATAACCTCCATATATATTAGTGTTATTTTGTCTTTCTATTATTAGTATTGGAATCTCCCTAAATCTGAGCATTCTTAATTAACTTGGTTAGTATTTGTAACAATGAACTAAGTTTTTAATTCAGTGGAAGTTATGTCATCAAACCAAACTCTACTTTGAACATACACTATCCCTAGTCCACTTGCTTAGAATCCAATTATGCCAATAATACTTAGCAATTTATCAAGTATGTTTCCATTTAATTGTACATCCATGCGTATCTAATTATTAAGCATGTTTCCATTATCAATTTATTAAGTACGTTTCCAGTTCATATCAATTTATTAAGCATGTTTCTGTAGTTATTTACTAAGCATGTTTCCATTATCAATTTATTAAGCACGTTTCCAATTTGTATCAATTTATTAAGCATGTTTCTGTAGTTATTTACTAAGCATGTTTCCATTATCAATTTATTAAGCATGTTTCCGTAGTTATTTACTAAGCATGTTTCCATTATCAATTTATTAAGCATGTTTCCATAGCTATTCACTAAACATGTTTCCTCTTAGCTACTTACTAATCATGTTTCCATTTAATTATTAATTCCATGTCTATGCCATTGTACAATTGTTAAGCATGTTTACTTCGTTCAATTTACTCGCTATAATTTGACATAAATCTCAGTTTAATAGTATGATCACTTGCCGTTTCTTTTACTACTATGATCTGTAAATCCAAGCATGTTATTTGCTGTTTCAATTCGTTGCTATATTTGTTCTATGTTATTCGTTTTAATTACTGTTATTCATTGACAAACACTAATTCTGTTATTCGCTTTTAATTACTGTTATTCATTTGTGTGCGCTGCTCAATTATCGTTACTTTCATTTATATGCGCTATTCAATTATCGTTATTTTTATATTGTATCAACATGCATCATGATAAAAGAAACAAATAGACCTCTGAGGTGAGTACTCATATGCATTACGTGAGGAAAATGACAAATGAAAATGAAATAGGGAGTTGTGGGACGGACGGATAGTGCGAATCTAGTCTGGTAGCTAGGCTACACCCCTACCTTGTCGGGAATGTAACTAACTACACACAGGAGGTTAGAAGCCGATATGACTATACCGTCACACATGGGTTCCTCCAATCTCCCGCTCGACGTACGAGTATGAATGAAACGTAAAGAAAAGATGGGTTTGGGGCGGTACCTATTCCAAAAGGATTAAAGAGAGGCATAGTTATACTGCATAACTCTAATTCCTTATTGGGCCTTTAGGCTCACGTTTTACTTGTGGTGTAGGTACATGCACGACAAAATGATGAACAGATGAAGGGGCAGTTGATGAAGGATTTGCATGAGCGGGACTTGTGGCAGGTTAGGTTAAGGAAAGTAAGAGATAAAAGTGGTTTGTAATTAACATATAATACTTGTCTAGTATTTCTTAAATGAGTTATTATCCTTCTCCTATGTTTTGATAAATGATTTTATAACTATAGTTTTCTACCGCTTAAAACGAGTTTTAAGTAAGATGTTTTAACGATCGGGTTTTTTAAGAAAAGAACTCTAATTTCAATTGAAAGGTTTTAATAGGGATTGAGTTGCTTTATAAAATTTTAAAATTTAACACATTTTTAAAAGGTTAAAAAAAACTGGGCCTACAATGTATGCACGATTATGTTAAGGACTCGAAGATATGCTTTTGATGATTATCTTATGTATTGCTTTTGTTGATTATTTTACATAATATAAGGTGATGGATACTTTTAGGATTTGATATGTTGATGATAGGTGCACATGCATAGTTCATGCATGATTTTATAAGAAAATGAAAAATGATTTTATGCATTGGTTTATGATTGATAAACTGTAAATGGAAAGAATAAACATAAATAGGTGTTGTGAGATTGGGGAGTTGAGTGACGATCCTACTTAGGAGAACTACATGATGATATATCTCTTCCCTGGTGGGATTGAGTGACGGTTCTACCTATGAGGATCATAGGATGTATTTTTTCCCTTGGATTGTGAATCTCTAACATCTGGACTGTTAGTGACTGAAAAGGAAAAAGGAAAAATTGAAATGAAAATGCATGTTTTTTATGAACTTGCATAGCATATGCATATCATATTTATTAACGCAGTGTGTTTTTAGAGGATATGAGGTTATGTTTAGATATTCATTTCTTACTGAGCATTACGCTCATAGCTTATGTCTTCTAGTGTAGGTAATTATGCTAGAAGAATAAAGAAAGGAGCAATTGTTGAAGAATTTACGCGGCAGGATATTGTGCAGGTTAAGCTAAATGGGAAAGGATAAAGGAAAATGAAATGTTTTCAATTTATGAAATGTATTTGTAAAATGTATGCTTTAAGATTTCAAGAAAAGAAATTTTATTACTATTTAGTTCCTTTTTATTTCAAATGATTTTGTTATGAAAAGTCTTCCGCTATGTGTTTTATAAAGAAAAAGAATTTCAAATCTAAATGTTTAAAATGATAAGGAAAAATGGATTATGACAAGTACAGACGTCGGTCGAGCAAAAATATTATAGAGAGCAAAATCTGTTTTTCAGAGTGCAAATTGCAGTTAACTAGGGTGAGATGCGGTCGACTGGGAAAGACATAAGTCGATTGAGTGCATACAAAAAATGCGTAATGGTCATTAAGCGGTTGACTGAAATGATTGAGTGGTCGGCCGGTCAACGGTTTGTATGAAGAAAACTATAAATTGAAGCATTTGTAATTCGAAGACAACAACGGAGAGAAATCATATCAAAGTGATGCCAAATTAACTTTCAATATTTCTCTTCTACTTATGAGTGCTTAGCTTATCTCTCTCATTCCTTAATTTGAAATCATATCTTTGTGAGAGTTTAGGTTCTTAAGTTTGTACTTCACTGTTAAAAACCTCTACACACTTTACTTGTGAGATATTTAAAGGGTGATGCCTCGTAACAGTCTTTGTAAGGCTTGATTGACACCTAGAAGATCAATTGGATATAATCGGGGAGGGATTTGAGGAAAGAAAACTTCAAGGAGGAGCCTTAAAGAGCGGATGTGGGCAAGTTTTACTGAACCACATTAACAAATTGGTTACACTTCTCTCTCTTACTATTTACTTATTATACTTGTTTTTGCTTGCATATTAACGATAACATCTTTAGTAAGAAGAAGAAGTGAACAATTAATTTGTAAGGTTGACTAAAAAGCTTAATCAACCTAATTCACCACTCCTCTTAAGTTAATTTTGATTCTATAATTGGTATTAGAGCGGTTTATTAAGCTTGTTTGTTGTATTAAAAAAAATTATCATGGCGTTTAATATGAGTAGCTCACAAGTAGAGTGACAATGTAACGATCCGGATTTTCTTAAAGCAATTAAAATGCGTAAAAATTTAAAATTTTCTTTTTAAAACAAATCAGAGTGCGTAATCCGAATCGCTACTAACTCTTTATGAAAACTCGTCATGAAAACCAACTTATTAATTATGTGGAAGCGTTACAAATAATCATTTGAAAATCATGGCGGAAGCGTAAGAGATCTTTTAAAGGAATTCCTACGCGATTCGAACCTTTCGTCTATCAATTAAAACTAAAACATTACTTCATTGAATCGAAATCTTTTTATTTATCTTTTTCTTTCATTTATTTCATAGCCGTTAACTTACATTTGTCTTTGCCTTGTCAGTCTGAATCCTGTGCGTGCGAAATCACCAATCTCTGTGTCATTATTCATTTCTCATCTTTTTCTTATTCGTTTACTATCTGTTCGTCATTGTACCTACACCACAAGTAAGGACGTGAGTTTACGCTCAGTAAGGAGAAGGGAAAAACAATTATGCATTTCTCTCTTTAGTTCTTGTTGGAATGGGGCCACCAATCCAACTTCTTTCATTACATTCTTGTTCTTTGTTCATTCTTTAAACTTGTACATCCAGTTTGGAGATTGGAGGTTTTCCTTTGAGATGACATAGCTGTACGGAAACTAACCCCCTGTGGGCTACTAGTCCCTTTTTCCGTCTTGGTAGGGGTGTATCCAGTAGCTAGGCTAGATCCGGACTACCCATCTACTCCAACTTCCTAGTTCCGGCATATACCCGCCTTTTTGGGTTTGTTCTTTCTATCCCAGCATATACCCGCCTTTTTGGGTTCTTTTCTATTCTGGCATATACCCACCTTTTTGGGTTCTTTCTTTTCATAGTCTTTTCGTTTTCCTCACTTATGCATGTGGGTACCTCCCCGGAGGTTACCCCCTACTTGGTTTCTATTATCATGGACTCGATCTACTTTTTCCTGGCAAACAAATCACATATGAGAAATAGCATACTTTAATATAAAAAAAAAGGGAAAAGCACATTGAAGTAAACAAACTATACTTGAATTTGCGCATATAAAGAATTACAATAATTGGAATGACATGAACACAATAAGACAAGAAAGTGACGTGCAGCACATATCATTAACTAGACATGTTCATCGAAAGCTAGTCTAAACAAACATGTTTGAGAGTCAATAATTGCATAGGCATGCTAAATGAATCTAAGAAGATTCTTAATCCAAATCAAGGCATAAGAGTTACAAGTTAAGTTCATTATTCATTTAAGTTCATTGTTCATTAACTAGTTTGAAATCTTTATTTAAAGAAAGCAGTGGAAACCAGAAACAACTTACAATATTCATGCGTAACTTTTTCATTTACTTGTTTAGTTAATTAAACCTTTCCTTTTGTTTGTTTAGTGAACTAAACCCCTTTCTCCTTCGTTTGTTCCATTAACCACTTATATCGTCGTATTCACATCATCGTAGTTCACATTTCACTCGTGCTCTCTTCTTAACTTAATCCACAAGACACAACTATATCAAAACATGCTTCTTAATACCTAACTAGAACTCATCATAAACATTACCGAAACCAAACCACGAGAACAACTCACACACACTTTACTTGGGTGTAGGGCTCAAGGCCAAGACAACCCAAATCCTTACCTCACATCTTTATCGCGGTTTGCACCTATTCGCTCTCTTTTTTCGTCTTCTTCTCTTCTTCTTTGTACCTGATACCATCCACACCGTAAGTATCCGAGAAGGGTATGAAATCAACGACATCAATCATCAATCAACGTACGACTTAACTTTTGATATTCAGAATACATTAATCCCACACGCAATTATCCCTTTTTTTTAATTTTTCCAACTAATCGAGTGCATGATCAACATCACAACTTGGAAACCTCATACTAACATATCACTAAGCACGTGCTCGATATATTATTAACCAACCTACATTCTCAACAGATTATTAACCAACCATCACTTCCAACGCCAACCAACCTTTCCAACACAATTCATGCATAGGCCATCAACAAAGAGTGTACAAGCCATATAGAACATATTCCAACAATCAACAGAGGCATTATCCATCCAAAAACCCAAGCCTAAGTCTTACAGAACGTCCATAACAGAATCCAAACTAAAGCAGCAGAGAAAACAGAATTGAATCATACCAGAGTTCTCTGCCAGAGCTCCAGTTCTGTCCTCCATCTTTACCCTTCTTTGCTTTTCATCTTCCTCGGCTCACCCAAGAGCAGCTCAACTCTCGACCGTCTTGGAGGAACACAGAAACCCGAGAGTTCACAGTCCAGCCATCTCCATCTCTCGGCCACAAACCGACGCCTCCAGACCACAACCAATCGACAGAACAGGGAAAAAGGAGAGTAACCCAACCTCGAATTGTCGCAGGAACACGACCCGCAGCCGAAGCTACGATTCGTCTGGCACCGTTCGCCGGATGCCACCACCCGAACGCGAGCCCTAGCTCGCCGTGAGTCCCGACTCGCGACGCCGACAGCCTCACGCCGCACGCCGGACGACGTCTCACGCGAGTCGTCGCCTCCCGCCAACTCTCCCTCGCGTCGCCCTCTCTCCCTCTCATCGGATCTCAGACACGAAGAAATGGCCACTGGCCATTCCTTCTTTTTAAATTACTTAATTCATTTTATATATATATATATATTGGCGATTCCTTCTTTTTAAATTACTTAATTCATTTTATATATATATAATATTAACAATTAAGTTAATTACTCAATTCCACCTAATTTTAGTAAATTGACATTTATTTTATTTTGATTATGTTAATTTTCATAATATATGATTTAATGAATACGTTGTTGGTAATACCTCGATAGTCAACCCAAATTTCGTCTAATTTTCTGACTTTTATTTTGCAACTCTGCTGTCATTCGGACGCTTGCGGACGCCGTACTGTCATCCGCACCATTCGCAAGTCTAAAAAAATACACAGCAATTGGCATCCTAACCATACGTCCGTACCGTCCGAAACCTGGTTTCGAACGCCATTTAGTCGTCCGCGTGAATCAAAATTGGACAGATTCAATGCGGACGCGAAATCCCTCGTCCGCATGTATCGCCCGGATGCTCCCTGTTCATACAAATTCAATGTGGACTCTAATTTAATTATCCGCAGCGTCCGCGTCTTATGCCCAGTCGTCCGCAACGCCTATAATTTCATCATTTCATCACATTTTCTTCGAATCTCATCCATCCTAGACATCTACGAGGTAATACGTCGCAACCTAACATCCTTAGAAAGATGTAATATACAGACATCAAACTTATTTTATTCTTAACAAAATAATTACATCGCTAGGGTTGTTACAGACAATCTATTTCTAGGCCTCTTTTATTCAATGGCAATGGTTATATATACTGAAAATGTAGAATGAGAATATTTGTTCAATTTATGGATTATGACTTGTGTTACATTATTGAAAATGGAGCCTATGTACCTGTTAAGCTAGAAAATGGTACAAATGTCCTCAAACTACCTGTCAAATATGATGATATTAATAAACGTAAATTGAGTATGAATGCCAAAGCAATGAACACTTTGAATTATGCAATTAATAAGGATGAATTTAATAGGGTGTAAGGTTGTGATCATGCTCATTAGATTTGGAAATTACTTGAGATCACAGACGAGGGCACCAATCAAGTTAAGGAGAGTAAATGGAGTATGCTAGTATATGAATATGAATTACTTGCTATGGATAAAGATGAGTCTATTGGTCAAATATTTACTCAATTTACTAACATTAGTAATGGCTTAAAAGTTTTTGGTAGAATCTATCCCAACTAAGAGTTGGTAAGAAAACTTCTCAGGTGCCTTCCTAGATCATGGCAACCAAAAGTTACCGCTATTCAAGAAGCTTGTGATCTTAAAGTATTAAAGATAGAGGAACTCATTGATTCTTTAATGACGAATGAGATCGTGTTGAAGGGAAATGAGGTAGTAAAGCAAAAGGAGCAAGAAGTCTCCAAGAAGAAGGATATTGCTCTTAAAGCCTCATCGAGCAATCACGTTGAATCCGACAAAGAAGATGATGATGAGGTGACAGGTCTCATGACTCAAAAGTTCAACAAATTTCTTCAACGGAGAAAATGGTAAAAAGAAAGGATAACTAAATAAGAAAGACCGCTAAAAGAGAAAGAAGTCATTTGCTTTGAATGTGGAAGGAAGGATCACTTCAAAGCTCTGTGCCCTCAAGCAAAGAAGGCACCAAAAGCCTTCAAGAAGAAAGCAATGATGGCATTGTGGGATGAGAGTGAAGATAATTCATACTCTTAGGATGAAGAAGTGGCAAACATGTGCTTCATGGCAAAGGAGAATGAGGTACATGACTCTTTTAGTGATCTTGATGAAAATGAATTATTAGATGCATTTGAGGAATTGTATGAACAATTTAACATGGTTAAATCTAAATATAAATTGTTGAAGAACGACAATGAAAATCTTGTGAAAAATCATGTTAGTAGTGTTCAATCATTTGAAAATGAAGTTAGCAATTTGAAAGTTGAAAATGATGACTTGAATGCTATTTTTCTAAAGTTTACTAATGGGAGTAAAAACTTAGAAATGCTATTAGAAAAACAAAGAGTTACTTTTGATAACGTTAGCTTAAGATATCAATCTTTTCAAAAGAAAAAGACTTATAAGAATTTTTTTGTTAGTCCATCTACATGTCATGCATGTAACTCGATAGGGCATGAATCTTTTTCTTGTCCATTAAAATTGAATGATAGAAAGACATCCTCTAAATTTGTATGGGTTCCTAAAGGAGCCAAACTCTGAAGGACCCAAAAAGATTTGGGTACCTAGGAAAAACAATTAAGTTTTTGTTTGTAGGATGGAGTTTCTTCCATAAAGGATAAATGACTTGGATAGTGGATATCCAAAACACATAACAAGAGACTCCTCATAGATTACCTCCCACTCCAAGGAGAAAAGAAATGTAATTTGTGGAGGTAATCAAAAGGGTTACATTGTTGGTATCAAAATTTTTGGTAATTCTTCAATCCTATCTTTGAAAATTTATTGATGAGTATAAGCATTATATATCTAATATGTGTAAAGTGATTTTTGAATCAAGAGTATGCATGATTGAGGATTATCTAATGAATATGTTTATGCTCATGACTTGAATAATTTTTTATGTTTAGGGGAGAAGTGCTTGTCTTGCAAATTCCTCTAGTGTTTGTTAATATTGACTTAAAACATTAGTTCTTTGGCTAAGATTTTTAGAAACAATACTACTTGGGGTCTTCCAATGATCACATTTGAAAAGGGCGAATTTGTGATGATTGTCAAATGGAAAAGCAAATCAAGATTTCATTTGCTTATAAAAAATTGTGTTATCTTCCAAATCCCTCCAATTGCTTCACGTGGATTCTTTTGATAAATCTATAAATTCTAGATAAGAAAAATTTTTATGTGTATGTCATTGTACATTGGTGTGGGTGCTGGGATCATTTTCCTTAAATTTTTCCTGTCTTTCATGTCATCCGGTTGAGCTATTCAAAGTACTGGTCGACCACAAATTGTACAGATTGTGCCCAGATTTTATTCCTAAAGAAATCGGTCAATCTATACCTTGGCCCGGTCGACCATAAATTTGACAGATTACCCAAATTTTAATTCAAATGATTCAGTTGACTGCCGATTAGTATCGGTCGACCGCTGCATCGATTTTACAATAGATTAGGTTGACTAAAACCCTCAATCGTGCAATGGCATCTCGAGTCACTAGAAAATGGAAGGTTTATGTGGATAAGGGTAGTTCTTCTAGACCTTCTACTTTGATGGAATATCCTACTAGGCTTTTTTTGGATGCAACAAAATCGATATGAGGAGGACTTGAAAAATCGACCCTTGATTTTAGCGAGAAAAATCTTTTTTTCTAGTTTTTCAAGTTTAAATTTGGAAAATATGTATAAGCGTATGGGATTCTATAAACTATTATGTTTGGATGAACCATATTTGAGAAGACTATAAGGTTATTTTACAGTAATATGCATATTCACCTCATCCGTTAAAAGTGACTAGCTATGAGTATAGGAAGGAGCCTACTTTAAATGCACATGATATCAATATGTTGTTGGATTTTGAGGAGGGGGAAGGTGCAGAGGATTATTACATTATATCTAAGAATCCCGAATTTATCCATCATGACACAGAATTGAGTTTCTTCAACGTGTTCTTAAGGAGCCAAATGTTGAAGTATTTTTCAAGCCCAAGAAAAAAGATCTAAATGTTTGAGCTTGAGTTATTCATTATAGCCTCATGTATAATTTTTTACCTAAGGATGATCATCGGGATAATGTAAACTGTAAGGATTTGTACATGCTGGAAAAATGTTTTCTAGGACTCAGTTTAATGTTGGGCATATCATTCTTCATCAAATGATAGAGGCTGCAGGTAGCTCTTCAAAATCTTTCTCATTCAACCTTCTCCTAACCAATCTATTTCGATCGAGTGGTATTGAAATTCCTCCTTCTGATCCATCTCTATCAGTTCGCACCGTCGACATATACACATTTCATTGCTTACCTCATATGGGATTTGTGTAGGACAATAAAGGACATTGGATTGTTAAATTTTCTCGAGCTGCATCTATCTCTTTAGCTTAGCCTGACATTCACGCGGCTGCTAAAGACATTCCTATGCCTGACCTTCCATCCACATTAGTTCTTGCTCCTTCAGCCCCAACAACTTCTTTGGGCGGTATTTCTTGGTTTGAAGAAAAGATTGACATGTTAACAGCTTACTTCATGTCCTTATAAGTCGAGTTTTGTTCGAGGTTTGACGCCTTGGATAGAAATTTTGAGGAACTTACTCAGGTAAATTGGGCCAACATGTTCATAGAGTCAAATCTGTCATTTGTTGTGAATCCTGATATTCCTCCATCATCTAATGTTCTCCTCTTCTGATGCATTGCTGTAGTATTTTTAATTGTTTTGATCACTTTTTGTTGGTTTGTTGAACATTTGGGACATATTTTGTACTTAATTTGTTATGTTATTCTTTCCTTTGTGAATGTTTTTACTTTTAAGTTATCTTTACCTTTCTAAATATCTATTGTTGAAAAATGTGTGATTGGATTTGTGCTGTTTGTTTAGATATTATTGATAATGCCAAAGGAGGAGAGATTAAAATAAGGGAAACTCTGGCAAAGTTTTCATATTTTTTTACAAAGAGAATGAAAGAAACTTTGATATACAAAAAGGGAGAACAAGAAAATATGTACATGCTTAGGGGGAGATGTAAACAACTTAGAATATATTGTCATCATAAAAAAGAATGAGATTATTAGCTTAATAGGTATTAAGCTTAGTTGTTTTGATGATGTATAATTCAATTATTTCTAAGTTGTTTATGAATTATAAATATGATTTCAACTGAATATATTATTGATCTTCATTGAAAATATCATTTAAAATGAGTATTTATATGTACTAATATGTTTGTTGGAGTCCTTGTAGTTAATACCTTAATTTTTGAGATATATAAACTTTAATTCAAGCAAAATACGAAGTGGCGGACAAACAAGGTAGAGGGGCGGTCGACCAGAATTCTTACAGAGAGCATGAAGTTTTGAAATCAACGAAAGTGGTCAACCAAAGAAGAAAATTGGTCAACCAAAAATCTTATAGTGCGCTCAAAAAATTTTGAAATGGTGAAAGCAGTCGATCAGTATGGACGTCGATAGACCAAAAATTTTACAAAGAACAAACTCTATTTTTGGAGTGCAGATCGTAGTCAACCAGGGTGAAGCGCGGCCGACTAGAAATATGATAGAGTTGAATGGTTTTTCCAAATCATATTGAAGTAGTCCATCAGAAAAGACATAAGTTGACTGGTGCGATAGACCTGAATGAAAATTGCTCGATCATGTGCATAAATGTGTAACAGTCATGAAGTGGTCAATCGAAATGATTGAGTAGTCGAACGGTTAGTAGTTTTTATGAAGAAAACTATAAATTGAAGCACTTGCAAACTGAAGACAACAATGGAGAGAAATCATACAAAAGTGCTGCCAAATTAACTTTTGATATTTATCTTCTACTTCTGAGTGCTTAGTTTATCTCTCTCAGTCTTTAACTTGAGATCATATCTTTGTGAGAGTTTAGATTCTTGAGGTGATTTCCTTGTTGATGGCATTAAGACTCCTCTAGTGATTCATCGAGGAGATCAAATGTGGAGATGACTCAGGTGCTTGGTCTAACTCCCATTTTAATAAGTGCTTCGGTTTCTCCATATCACTTGTAGATAGTGCTTCCTCCAATTGATCATAAAATGACTCACCTACAAAATAGGAAGAAATAAAATGGTTAGTGAGGCTCTTGGCTCATGATCTTGTGATTGGCCCATGAGGTGCATCATAAATGGACGTACTCTCATATGGCTGTCATTTGATATAATCAGTCCCGCAGCATTGGAGGACGTCAAAGGCTAATCCAAGGCTAACGTCAAACTTCCCTCAGCATTGGCATGTGCTGCCTCGGACGTCCCTCATCATTGTAGGATATCCAAGGTCAGTGTTAGACGTCCCTCGACATTGCCATGTGTAGCCTCAGACGTCCCTCAGCATTGGCATGTGCAGCCTTGGATGTACCTCGTCATTAGAGGATGTCCCTCAATGTTAGAGGACATCTAAGGCCAACGTTAGAGGTCCCTTGGCATTGGAATGTGTAGCCTTGTATGTTCCTCATCGTTGGAGGACGTCCAAGGCCAATGTCGAATGTCCCTCAGCATTGGCATGTGTAGCCTCGAATGTCCTTTGGCGTTGGCATGTGCAGCCACAGACGCCCCTCATGTTAGCCTAAGTTGTTTTGATGATGAATGTATTAATTGTAATTATAAGTTATTTATTAGTTATTGCACTTCATTGTATTATCTTGATATTTATATTGATCTTTATTAGATACCCTTAATTAGGGTATTAATGTTGACTAACAAGTTTACCTAAGTTCATTTAGCTAATATGTATGATATTGAGATTTAGAGATATTAAGGAATGCAAAAAGAAGGCAAGAGGGCGAATATTCAGACGAGAAGGTCTACCAAAAACAATCTGTATGAAGGAACTGGTCAACCAGTTGATTGACTGCACAAAAGATAGATTGCTCATCAATTCTTGCGGTTGAGGAAACAGTCGAGCAGCGAAGATTTGGTACACCAATTTTAAAGACAGATTGCCTCTCAAATCTGCAATAGATAAAGCGGTAGAGCAAGCAGTTCAATGATCGACCGAAAGCTTGAAGAAAGGAAGAAATGGTTGAATAACTAGTTGACTAATTTGACAGACCTGCACGAAATTTGGATGACCAAAATTACAACGATAACATCCAACGGTTGGATGCAGTTGACCAAAAAGGAAATGGTCTACCGCTAATGCAGTGTCTATATATACAAGTCTCTCCGAAGCTCAATGCAAGGAACTGGGAATCGAGATGAAACCTTGTCAAATTTTATACTCAATTCCAAATCATTAGTTGAGCGTGTAACCTAACTCTCCATATTCCCAAACTTGAGATTTCTATTTGGGAGAATTAGGAATCTTTGTTTTCCTATTTTATTTGTACCCTAATGTTTAAAGGCAAGATTGACGCTCATGAAGATCAATCTAGAGGGTGACGCCTTGAGAACAGTCTGTAAAGGTTTATTTGACACCCGTGAAGTCAAACATCTCCAACTAGGGAGGTTGGACAATTAAGGATCTCTAAGTGGGCAGCTTGGAGTGCGGATGTAGGCCGGGGTTGTCGAACCTCATGAACAACACCTTTGCACCTCTCTTTCCCTATCTCTCTTATATTTGTGTTTATTGAGTGTATATTTATTGTTGATAAATCACTTAGGGTTAGAGAATTAATTATTGCACGAAAACGTTAGCACACCTAATTCACCCTCCCTTTATAGGTGTGCACAGATCCTAACACCTCATCCTTTGAGGACGTCCAAGGCCAACATCCAATGTCCCTCAATGCTAGAATGTGTAGCCTCAGATGTCCCTAGTCATTGGAGAATGTCAAAGGCCAGCATTGGACGTCCCTTATCCTTGGCATGTGCAGCCTCAAACTTCCCTCGACATTGGCATGTGTAGCCTTGGACGTCCCTCATTTTTTGAGGACATCCAAGGCCAGCATGGGACTTCCCTCATCATTGGCATGTGTAGCCTCAAACGTCCCTCAATGTTGGCATGTGTAGCCTCAGACGTCCCTTTTTTTTGGAGGATGTTCAAGGTCAATGTTGAATGTCCCTTAGCATTGGCATGTGCAGCCTCGAACGTCCCTCGACATTAGCATGTGTAGCCTCGAACATCCCTCGTCATTGGAGAATGTCCAAGGCCAACATCGAACGTCCCTCAGCATTGGCATGTGCAGCCTCGTCATTGTGGTCGTCAACAGTACCACGGTCACAAATTCTTCCACAGAAGCCAACGCTTCCACAAATACTTCATTCCCGTACTTTTCCTCACTTCAAACAATGGCGTTTCACTCTGTTATTTATTTTCTGCAAATTTCTGCCTTTCTGCAAAAGCATATGCCTCCGCACCTCCACTATCCACTGCAGATTCTCACATGAAACGATGACATTCATCCTTCACCTTATTCACCACAGATACATTTCCATCTGCGGACACTCAATTTATCCCAATACAATGTCGCCCTCCCAAGCAACAAACGTCTCTTCATCCACAGATGCGTTCAGGTTCACAACAACACTGTTCATCACAGACGTTCATTAACTCTAAACGAAGACGTTTCCTTCTCTATCGCAGATGCATTCGCTTCTGCGGATATGCTTTTTTTAACATAAAATGATGACGTTCACTTTTATTTTTACTTAACCCTTTCTGCACGACATCTTTCCATTCCACGGAAGCATCTTTCTTAAATCCAACGATTTATGTTTCATCCTCTAATTCAATCAAACAATCCTTCTTCCTCCCGCATCTGAGCATGTGTCTTGCACGAAATACTTAATTCTCCACCTTCTGCATCTTTCTTCATCTTTTATCTCAATTGTTTGTTGACCTTATCCAATGGTTGTCGTGTAACGACCTAGTTTTTATCACCTCTTGAAATTGCGTAAAATTTAGAACTTTTCTGTTTATAAAAATGTCAGAATATTTTCTTTTATAAAACTTGATCATTAAAATTCTTTACTTAAAACATTTATATTAATTACAGCGGAAATAAATAAAATTCTTTTCGTTTAAAGTTAAATACGTTTTATTATTAAAATGATAATTAGAATTCTTTTCTTAAAACTTTTTAGAAAATACAACAGAAGTCTTTATAATTAAACAAAACATTTAAGAATATAATTTAATGGGAAAATGACAAATCAACCATCACCTTTGTTGTTAGTGACAAACCAACTATCATCCTTTTTTGCTAACAAATTAACCACAGAACTATGAAAAAATGATGCCACCAACACCATTGTCACGTTTGCCATTAAAAGCGATACTGCCACGGTTTATTGTCACATCACTGCTGTTTAATCGCAGACTGTGAAATTGTATTGTTATTTTATTTAAATATAGAGCCGCAGTGGTTTGTAGACGAGCCACTGCGGCTTGTCACACTGCTACGGTTTAATCGGTGGACCATGAAAATATAGTGTTATTTTATTTAAATATGAAGCCGCGGCAATTTGTGGACGAGCCGTCGCAGCTCGACATTATCACGTTGAATGAAAAACGTAACAGCGATATTAGCAACTTCATTTTTCTATAGTTTAGTAGTTAATTTGTTAGCAAAAAAGGATGATGGTTGACTTGTCATTAACTGCAAAGGATGATGGTTGGTTTGTCATTTTCCCTAATTTAATTAATTTACAAAACCTTTTACAAATCGTTTCTATTTAAATCCCTTTTTAGCCCAGCCAGTCACAAGACTCGAGCGTGCAAATCCTTCATCAAGTGCTCTAAATCTATTCTCGTACGTATACCTACATCAACAAGACTTAAACTAATAAGCCTAACGTTCAATAAATGATATAAAATAAAAATAAACGTGCTATGCATCTGTAAAATTCTTTTTCGTTTTCCGTTTCAGTTTATCTTTTACTTTATCTTTTCTTTTTCCGTTTTCATTTCACATTATATTTCCTTTTCTTTTTCAGTCTCCGTGTACATCAATACACTCGGTTCCGACATCAATCGGCAAACCGTCATAACCGTGCACTTCATTGCACTCAGTTTCGACATCAATCGGCAAGCCGCTATAACTGTGCACATCAATGCACTCGATTCTGACATCAATCGGCGAATCACTATGTGATAAAGGCTCGACATCAATCGACCCGCATGTCAACTGCTATGTACATCAATACACAGCGACCCCACAAACCCAGTATAAGAACTCCGGCATCAACTGTAAACTCTGTTAGCAGTTGTACACATCAACTCACAACAATCAGTTCAATATCAATCGTAGCGCACTAGCGGTTGTGCGCATCAACGCTTAAACGGCCTCATATACACCATTATGTTGGCCAGCCTCGACGTCGATCGAGGGCCAGCTAACAGCTTACATCTCATATCATCATTACGACTTGGGGAAGCCGGGCCACACAGGCCACTCCGACCCACAAGACCCTTTTACCATTTATTCCGTTTATTCATTTACTTTTATCTTTCTCATATTATCCGTTTCCATTTTCTTTTCAAAACCATGCATGAAAAACCATTTTCGTATCATTTTAAAACCATGATGCGTGATGCTCACGAATACATACATTTCTATTATATCATTACTATAATCTCTAAACATGCTCATCTATGAAACATATTGTTAAAAGAACCTAATTCTAATAAACACCTAGTAAGCAGTAGTTCAATTTGTGAAACATGCTCAATATTTGCCTATTCTATCAAAGCGTTAGACATGCTCAATATCTTAATAAAGCGGTAAACAATCAGCATACAATTCCTAACTCTTGTGATGTAGGGTCTGAAAACTAAAGCACATACATATCACTTACCTACAGTCCTTAGGGCATTTAGCTCTTTATCATTTTTCCTGTTAATACCTTTAAAATAATTATCATTCATTTATTAATATATTTATCAATAAGTAACCCCAACTTTGATACCATTATTCCTCGTTTATTATTTAATAATTCAAATACTACTTGACGGTTTGCAAATTCAGACTTAATACCCCATAGCTCGTATTATCCTAATTTTTGCAGAATTCAAAGCAACTTTCGTTATAATCTCAAAACCTTAACTTACATTTTCCTCTTACATCACAATTATTAAAAACAAGCAGTATAATTTCTTATCTAAGTAATACTCTCACAAGGAGCAATTTTGATTAACAGGCCATTAACCATTTATTTCCAACAATTCCATCTAACAGGGCAGTACCACACCATCAAAATTACATAACTTTTATCCTTACTTCCCATTGCATGACAACTTATTCCAACAGAATTCACAAAACCAATAACTGCAAGCAACAGAGTACACTTATCTAACGAAGCACAATTGACAAAGATTCCAACTTCATTCCCAATCACACAGAGCGATAACCCACAAAAATCCATAAATAGAGAAAGAATTTCTTACCATAATATATATGCTGCAAAACTAAAGACAAATCCTCCGTTTTTCATTCCCCCATCATCACTCTGTTTTCTTCAGAAACAAAATCCAACAAGAAATCCCAATGTGCAGAACATCAATTCCAAATCACTCACCACAAAATCTACCACTTATATCTTCTAATTTAAATTAAACGTGAAGAACAACTTACCAGGAGAATCACCTGAGGAAGAATTCCTGCAAAGCTCTCGGCCTGATTTTCTCTAGAAGTACACTCGGTCTTTAGCATTTCACAAAGAGGAGTTCTTTGTCTTTTTATTCTCCACTTCAGCACAAATATTCCCCACTCGACAGCCCACCTTATTTTCTTCTGTTTTTTCCAAAGGCTGAGTCATTTGTTGCATTCTTCTCCAATTAGTAAACCGAAGTGTGCTTCCTATCTGTAAAGGCGAAACACTTGCATTATTGTGTTGGCCAGAACGAATGAAACGGGTTCATACCAAAACCAACAAGACCGGTTGACATAGGCCACTCCAACATGCAATGCCCATTCTTGCCTCTGCTAATTTCTGGCCAATTCAAGTAGAGCAATCCAATCACGAACTTTGATACCCCAACTTTGATACCATTATTCCTCGTTTATTATTTAATAATTCAAATACTACTTGACGGTTTGCAAATTCAGACTTAATACCCCACAGCTCGTATTATCCTAATTTTTGCAGAATTCAAAGCAACTTTCGTTATAATCTCAAAACCTTAACTTACATTTTCCTCTTACATCACAATTATTAAAAACAAGCAGTATAATTTCTTATCTAAGTAATACTCTCACAAGGAGCAATTTTGATTAACAGGCCATTAACCATTTATTTCCAACAATTCCATCTAACAGGGCAGTACCACACCATCAAAATTACATAACTTTTATCCTTACTTCCCATTGCATGACAACTTATTCCAACAGAATTCACAAAACCAATAACTGCAAGCAACAGAGTACACTTATCTAACGAAGCACAATTGACAAAGATTCCAACTTCATTCCCAATCACACAGAGCGATAACCCACAAAAATCCATAAATAGAGAAAGAATTTCTTACCATAATATATATGCTGCAAAACTAAAGACAAATCCTCCGTTTTTCATTCCCCCATCATCACTCTGTTTTCTTCAGAAACAAAATCCAACAAGAAATCCCAATGTGCAGAACATCAATTCCAAATCACTCACCACAAAATCTACCACTTATATCTTCTAATTTAAATTAAACGTGAAGAACAACTTACCAGGAGAATCACCTGAGGAAGAATTCCTGCAAAGCTCTCGGCCTGATTTTCTCTAGAAGTACACTCGGTCTTTAGCATTTCACAAAGAGGAGTTCTTTGTCTTTTTATTCTCCACTTCAGCACAAATATTCCCCACTCGACAGCCCACCTTATTTTCTTCTGTTTTTTCCAAAGGCTGAGTCATTTGTTGCATTCTTCTCCAATTAGTAAACCGAAGTGTGCTTCCTATCTGTAAAGGCGAAACACTTGCATTATTGTGTTGGCCAGAACGAATGAAACGGGTTCATACCAAAACCAACAAGACCGGTTGACATAGGCCACTCCAACATGCAATGCCCATTCTTGCCTCTGCTAATTTCTGGCCAATTCAAGTAGAGCAATCCAATCACGAACTTTGATACCCCAACTTTGATACCATTATTCCTCGTTTATTATTTAATAATTCAAATACTACTTGACGGTTTGCAAATTCAGACTTAATACCCCACAGCTCGTATTATCCTAATTTTTGCAGAATTCAAAGCAACTTTCGTTATAATCTCAAAACCTTAACTTACATTTTCCTCTTACATCACAATTATTAAAAACAAGCAGTATAATTTCTTATCTAAGTAATACTCTCACAAGGAGCAATTTTGATTAACAGGCCATTAACCATTTATTTCCAACAATTCCATCTAACAGGGCAGTACCACACCATCAAAATTACATAACTTTTATCCTTACTTCCCATTGCATGACAACTTATTCCAACAGAATTCACAAAACCAATAACTGCAAGCAACAGAGTACACTTATCTAACGAAGCACAATTGACAAAGATTCCAACTTCATTCCCAATCACACAGAGCGATAACCCACAAAAATCCATAAATAGAGAAAGAATTTCTTACCATAATATATATGCTGCAAAACTAAAGACAAATCCTCCGTTTTTCATTCCCCCATCATCACTCTGTTTTCTTCAGAAACAAAATCCAACAAGAAATCCCAATGTGCAGAACATCAATTCCAAATCACTCACCACAAAATCTACCACTTATATCTTCTAATTTAAATTAAACGTGAAGAACAACTTACCAGGAGAATCACCTGAGGAAGAATTCCTGCAAAGCTCTCGGCCTGATTTTCTCTAGAAGTACACTCGGTCTTTAGCATTTCACAAAGAGGAGTTCTTTGTCTTTTTATTCTCCACTTCAGCACAAATATTCCCCACTCGACAGCCCACCTTATTTTCTTCTGTTTTTTCCAAAGGCTGAGTCATTTGTTGCATTCTTCTCCAATTAGTAAACCGAAGTGTGCTTCCCATCTGTAAAGGCGAAACACTTGCATTATTGTGTTGGCCAGAACGAATGAAACGGGTTCATACCAAAACCAACAAGACCGGTTGACATAGGCCACTCCAACATGCAATGCCCATTCTTGCCTCTGCTAATTTCTGGCTAATTCAAGTAGAGCAATCCAATCACGAAACACCAATTCCACACAGAGTACAATTCAATCGCGACATACCTCGATTCGACGATAATTTCGTAGATCCAGCTCGTGGAATCACGGTCCAACCCGTGCCCTAGCCCTCGCACGGTTCGTGTCCACGCTCTCCTATGCCATCACTAGCAGCTTGCCGCAAAGAAGCATCGACCGAACCCTTCACACTCGTCTGCGAAGCTCATCACCCGAGATCCCGAGCCTCCCTCTCTCTCTCTCTCGTCGCTTGCTCTCGAGTTCTCCCTCTCGCTCCTCTCGATTTCGATCTCTCACTCGATCTCCCTTCTCCCTCGTCTCTTTTCTCTTATGAAATCTAGGGCCAAAATGTGGTTCTTCCTTTGATTTTCAACCAAACCAAGAACCGGACCACTTAAACCAGCATGAACCGGCCATCAACGAACCAAACCAGTTAAACCTCCATATTACTTAAATTTTTCTTTATTTTAATTTCTCACAAATCCCATGTTCTTTGAATTTTTAATTCCAATTAATTAATCCCCCTTTCTTTTATTTTTTCACAAATCCTCACTTTTATTTAATTATATTTACACCTTCGTATAATTATATTCAACCCAATTCCGATTCTTGATTTATTATGAATATTGCTTGACAATGATTATTAGTCCAATTTAAATTCTTCGATTCCGCTCCTAAATAAATTTTCCATCAAATAAATCTTCAATAATGATCCAAATAATCTCCAATTAAATTTCTCATCAAATAAATATTCAATTATCCAATTATGCCCAATTAATTTTTTCAATTATCTTTACTTAATTTCGTTATAGAAAATCAGGGTATTACATGTCGTTTCATCCTTCCTCCATTAAACATCCCTTCACCAAAATGACATCATCTCATTCTTGGATATGCATATACACAGATTCTGTTGGTTTTTAGATTTCCTCGCACGGCGAAATTACTGAGGTTCATAGCAACGGTAACGTGCGTAACCTATTTATCATGAAAAATAATTTTAACATGAACATAAAACATATCGTTGTTATGACATATTAATAATAATATGTATTCAAAATATTTATTTAGATCTAATCTAAAATATGAAGAATATTACCTTTGTAGCATACTTCACACGGGTACAAAATCAACCTTCGATCTTCTCTGCCAATCCTTCTCACCTCAAACAAGCACGCGTGGGCGTGATGAACGAAACAATATCACACTCAATTTATGATAGATCGTATTCTCAACACATGAGACGATCTATTTGGATTTAGAAAACACTTTTCTAAAGCCAACACAGAAGACTCAAATTTTTCTCTCAAAATGGATTTCTTAATCTCAAATACTTCAACCTTTTTTAACCTAATGAGGTTGGACCTCTATTTATAGTGGTATTGCTCCATAATGGCCATTATGACATTTAGTGAAAAATACTACAAATTCCTCATTAAAGTTAAAATTGATTTCATACATTTATAAAAATGTTATGGAAATCAAAAGGTATTGTCACCATAGCTCAACACTTGGCACTATGACAGTAACTTATTAATCTCTCATTTAAGTTATAATAAATTTATAACAAAAATATTATGGAAAACAAAAGGTCTTGTCATCATAGCTCAATACTTGACACTATGATATTAATTCAAATTTGACATTAACTCAAATTTGACAAAATCCATTTTAAAAACTATTTTCAAAAGTTACTTTATATTTGCTAATTAATTGAATAATCAATAATTCAATTATTTCATTTAATGAAATATAACAAATATATTAACTATGACAACTTTTGTCATTTTGTCTTCATTAATTAAATAACCAATAATTCAATTATTTCATCAAATGAAAAATAATAAACTTATTATTGAGTGTATTAAATAATTAATTATTTAATTTTTTTTGTTCATTTTTCTATTATTCAAATAATGATAAAAAGTGATGAAGGGACCTATAGTTTAGTGGGGGGAAATAAACTGTGCGGTAAGGGGAAGGAAATATGCAGAGAAATGTTATGGACCGGTTCTATCCAGCTGGAAGCGCCGTCGCAAGAGAATAGAGAGGAAAAAGGAGATTGTTCCATGAGACAACAACAACGTTGTTCTGCTAATGCTGATGTGGAAAGCAGCTTGGATACAAAGGATATAAAAATGGGATGTAACCACAAAGACGGTGTGCAGCGTGTGAATTATTTTATGTTATTCTCTCTCTATCTTCTTTTCTTCTTTCTTCTTCCTCTTCTCTCTGTCAAACTGCGCCTATCTTCTATTCTGTAATTCCTTTGACATCTATTTTATGTTATGCTCATGTTGTGTATCTTTTAAATCATCATTTCTCTTCTTTTCCTTATCTTCTTATCTTTTACGTTTTAATCATCGTTTTTGTCTTTTTCGTTTTATTCATCGTCTTCATCTTTTACGTTTTATTCATCGTCTTCGTTTTTTACGTTTTATTCATCATCTTCGTCTTTTACGTTTTATTCACCGTCTTCGTCTTTTACCTCCAATATAGCAGCGATGGCATAATCTGAAAGTCTGCTAACATTGGTCGTTATGTCCCGACATAATCCAAGACCTTGCAACATATACGAGCAACAATGGCATAATCCGAAAGCTTGCTAGCGACGATGGCATAATCCGAAAGCTCATTAGCGACCATGTCCACGAAGGACTTAACGGTCTCGCATCATATCATTGTCATTTTCTTTTCTTTTACTTTATTATGACTTATTATACGTTTATTATCCATTTCGTCTATCATTCGTTTGTTATCGGTTTCTTCGTTCGTGACTTGTTTCTGCGTTCGCTATTTGTTTCTTCATTCGCTTATTACTTTTTATGGTTTATGATTTGTCCATTATTTGTATCTGTTTCGTTTGTTGCTCGTGAATGCATGCAAATTTCTGAAAGCATAAATAAACATCGAAACGTGCTGTAAAAGCAGTAAACAACGAAACATGCTCCTAAAAAAACGATAAACAACGAAGCATGCTAGGAAAGCAATAAGCAATGAAACGTGCGATTATTAACTATAAGCATGCTTTAATACGATAAATAACGAGACATGCTATGAAAACTGTAAACAACGAAACATGCTCTTTAAAAACTGTAAACAACAAAACATGTTAGGAAAGCGGTAAGCAAAGAAACATACATCTCCTAAACTTGCGATGTAGGGTCTGAACACCAAAACACATGCATATCACTTACCTCGTTTCTCATAGCGTTCAACGCTTAAAGCTAATTTTTCTTCGTTTTAGTACCTTCATATTTAAAAATATCTAGTCATTATTAAAATTATTGACTCTACTCATTAGTTTACTAATTAATCCTCACATTCATTTTCCAATTATTTAAATGCCTTAAACCAATTAACAGCTCAACATAGCCCAAAAAATATATAACCAAAGCTGCAGCTTAACGAGTTTATATCGACGAAATTAACATTTCTATACTTATCAACTTCCACTATATTCATGCTTCACAAAAGAATAAAAGCAATAGTTAAATAGATTACCAACTTAACAACTCATTCCAACTTCAATCGACTTAACAACATATTCTACTTCATAATAACCTAACAGAACCCAACAGATTAGCCATTTCTTTAACTTTTCCAAAATTATAACAGATAGTAAATCCAACTTAACATACTTCTAGCTAACATCTTATCTCCTCCAATAATTGATTCAAAAATCCAAACAGTAAATCCCTTATCAAACAATTATAACCAAAGAGAGAACAACTTAGGTGTAGCAAACCAAGTCTAATAGGTATTCCACCACATTTTATAACAAACAACCAACATCGTTCAATACCCAACATCTCCTCATCATGACTATAGGCAGGAACCAAACCTCAATCAACAACCAAATTCAATAGATTAATATCCCATCCACCAGACATTAATTTTCAATAGGACATCAACCAAAACATTACTCTAACGATGACCCATAAGCAAAAGTACAACAGAGCACATACACTGCAATACAGAGCATTTCTATATATATTCTAACATCCATCAGAGGCATACTCATCATTCAAACAACCAGCAAACTCATTCAAGCAGTCCAACAGAAGGTTAAATCCATTACAGAAGGCTAAACTCGTTACTTATCATCCAAACAACAGGCTATAATCAGTACAATTTTCTTTTCCTTATCAAAAATCTAAACATCCAGAAAAGCCAGAATACAAAGAAGGAATCATCCTCACCGGAAGCAAGACAGACCTGAAGTAGCTCCAAGCTTCCTGCACACACTCTCCTTCTCAGCTTCAAGGAAGAACTCGTCCAAGTCCAGCACCTCAGCCCTCTCGGCTACCAGGAGGAAGATCACCCCAAAGCAAGAACACTTCAACCATTTTTATCCTCTGTCCAGGAGACAACCACTCTGCACCTCCAACCACGTTGTTTTCTCTCTATGCAACATTCCAGAAACTACTCCCCCATGTTCACACCGCCACTGCCAGCTGCAGGGTATGGGCCAGACCCATTCGGACCCAACAACGGGCTGGACCCTGACCTTGGGTTGGTCCTGCCCAACTCGCCACATCCAGCCCCTCCCCTGCCGAACACCAAGCTCCAATCAAGAAATCATCCTGATCGTCCCTGCCAGCAAACAAGCACCAGATCACGAAGGGGAAAGAAGGAATCGGCTGACTTACCTCTACACATTGCCGGAAACCGTCCACCGGAGGAGTTCCGATTCGTCCAGTCCCGCGAAGCCCTAATCGTCTCGCCGTTCGCTTGCCGTCCACAGCCTGCGCGAGAGAGCACCGTCCAAGCCCGAGCCTCTGCCGTCGCCGTTCCTCTCGTCGCCAGCTCACTCGCTCCTTCTCTCCCTCTCGATCTCTCCCCTTGCCTTCCCTCTCCCCTGGCTCCTTTGTCTGTTTTCTCACGCGAAAAGGCCGAAGGCCATTATCAAAAATCACCTCCCCTTCTTTCTTTTTTGTTTTGATAATCATTCTTTATTTTAAAAACTTTAAATTAAAATCAACTCACACATAATTCCACCCGAAACGAATCAGTGAACAGACCATCCAACCGAACCGGTTTAGTTTCTCTTTTTCTACGTAGTTTTTCTTTTAATTCCAATTAATTCATTCATCTTTTTACCTAATTAAATCTCTTTTTAATAATTTAATTAAATCCTTCATTTAAATCAATTATTCTCAATCCAAATCTAAATTCCTGATTTATTTCAAATATCGCTTGATGATTGACGATTATGTCATTGGTAATACCCAATAATTATCCAACTAATCCAAAAATCTCCAACTTCTCTTCAATTGTCCTTATTAAATTCTAATATAGAAGTTTGGGGTATTACAAAATGACCTTCAGAGACGATAGTGAGAACACAATTATTCCAAAAAGTTTAATAAGTAGATTTACAACTTAAGAGACAGTTAGGGTTATGTTTCAAGTGTGATGAAAAGTACTTCCTAGGCCACAAATACAAGAATGAACAGTAAACTATATTATTGTAGACTCAACTCCAGACGACGATTCCCCGATTGAGATAGTAAACGGCATTATTACAACAGACGAATCTGATGTCATGGAGATTTCACTCAACGCGTTAGCTGGGCAAGACGCTTACTCTACATTCCACATTGCTGGTACGATTCGGCAACTAATCGACAGTGGTAGCTCCCATAGTTTTATCGATGAAGCTCTTGCTCACCAACTACATTTAGAGGTCGATACCTGGCACTCACCAGTGTTCCCTTGTTGCTTCCATTAACTTGGAAAATGCATTCAATATATTTCAGCTTTCCCGTACGCTCTTTACAGCTAGGAAGCAGTGACATAATTTTAGGAATTGACTGGATTAATAATGTTAGTCCAGTTACCTTCAACCTACCCCATGGGTATTTACAAATTCATCAATCTGGAGTTGACATCTCCTTACCCATGGCCACTGCTCCTTCTCTTCTCCAACCAGTCTCTGCTAGATCCTTGTCTGCTTGGATGCAACGTCAGTCATATTATCTGGCCACTCATTTAGCTGCCTGTTCCTGTATTCAGCAGATATTGGCTGCATTTCAGGATGTATTTGCCACTCCAGAAGGGCTGCCCCCAAAGCATCAACAAGACCATGACATTCCATTACTTGCAGAGGCCAAACCTTTTTGTTTATACCCATATCGTTGTCCCTTTGACCACTAGATGAAAATGGAGTGACTTATTCGAGAAATGTTTGTTGATGGTATAATCTCTCCTAGTAATAGTCCCTATGCTTCACCAGTGCTTGCTTGTTAAAAAAAATGGGCAGTGGCGATTCTGTGTAGATTACAGACAACTATATGCGCTGACCATCAAGAACAAATTTCCAATGCCACTTATAGATGGCTTGCTCGATGAACTTCATGGCTTAGTAATATTCTTCAAAATAGACCTACAATCGGGTTACCATTAGATACGAGTGAAAGAGGACGATTGTCACAAGACTGCCTTTCGTACACACCATGGGCTCTATGAATTTAAAGTCATGCCTTTTGGCCTCATGAATGCTCCTGCCACCTTCCAGTCACTCATGAATATAATGTTCCAACCATATCTCTGAAAGCTTGTCCTTGTTTTTTTTTTTATGACATCTTAATCTATAGTCGGTCTTTGCAGGAACATTGCTCACACCTACGAGCAGTTTTGCAGATATTACGAGATCACTCTCTTTCTGCCAAGATGAGCAAGTGTTCTTTCGGCCAAGTTTGAGTGGCATATTTGGGTCACATAATATCAGGAGATGGGGTAGCTCCAGACCCGGACAAGATATCAGCTATGTCTTCATGGCCACAACCAACTCAACTTAAGCACCTACGTGGATTCCTTGGTCTCACGGGATACTACATGAAATTTGTACATGGATATGGAGTATTGGCCAAATCATTGATAGACCTTCTTAAAATGAATGCTTTCCTATGGTCTGCAGATAGTTTTATTATCAAAATTGATGCCTGTTACGGTGGAATGGGTGTTGTACTGATGCAAGACCATCATCCCCTTGCTTTCGTGAGCAAACCTTTCAATTCTAGAAACATGGGTCTTTCCCTTCGTGAGAAAGAAATACTAGCACTAGTCACAAATGTCCAACATTGGTGCCACTACTTAGAGGGTAATGATTTTATAATTAAAACTTATCATAACTCTTTGAAGTTTTTGTTGGAACAGTGAATCACAACTCCACTACAGCAAAAGTGGCTCACCAAATTGTTTGGGTTGCGTTACACTATCCAATATAAGCAAGGAAGCTCAAATATAGTAGTTGATGCCCTCTTTAGAAGGCAGCAACCTTATTTGGACTGTCAAGCTCATTCCACCCTTCAACTTGTATGGGTAACAGAGGTAATTGCAAGTTATACCAATGATCCCTAGTTTTCTGATATGATCAGCCGCATACTTCTATCAACAGAAGCAACAGATGGTTTTACTTACAAAGACTTCATTTTTCATTTCCAAAGGAAATTGGTTATTGGCTCTTCGGGTCAGATACACACCAAGCTAATAGAAATTATCCATCGTTCCCATGCAGGAGGCCACTTAGGGGTACAGGCAATGCTACACAGAGCAAAATAATTTTTTTGGTGGCCTAGTATGTCAAAAGAAATATGCACGATAGTCCTCTAGTGTGACACTTGCTAGCGCTGTAAGCATGAAAATGTTCCTTATCCGGGACTATTACAACGTCTTCCAATTTCGAATAAAGCTTGGACTCATATATCAATGAACTTTATTGAAGGTCTTCCTATGACTAATAAGGCTAATTGCATTCTGGTGGTCGTGGATCGATTTACAAAATATACTCATTTTTTGGCTTTAGATCACCCTTTCACAGTTATGCAGGTGGCAACACTATTTTTGGATAACATTTACAAGCTCCATGGTCTACCCCAGCATATTGTGTCATATGGGGATAAAGTATTCACTTCCTAATTTTGACATTCTCTCTTTTCCGCACTGGGAACACAACTGAATCTGTCTTCAGCCTACCACCCCGAGTCAAATGGCCAAACGGAGCATGTCAACCAATGCGTCAAAATGTATTTATGATGTATGACTCACACTCATCTAGCTCAATGGTGCAAGTGGCTATCGTTGGTAGACTGGTGGTACAACACTATATATCACACTCCTATTAAGATGTCTCCCTTCGAAACCCTTTATAGAGCTACTCCTCCACAGCTAGCTCTTAGCCTCTATCAACACACAAATAATGCAGTTGCTGATATCTTACTAATGGATAGATTTCACATGGACAGGCAGCTCAAACACAATATCACTCAAGCCCGGGCAAGAATAAAACTTTATGGTGATAAAGGGTGATTAAAAAGACAGTTTGACGTGGGTGACTTTGCATCTCAAACTAAAACCTTATCAACATTTATCCATAGTAGACTATTACGGCCCATTTCCTATCACAACTCGCATAGGAGAAGTCGCTTATAGGTTGGATCTTCCTCCATCGGCCAAAATTCATCCTGTCTTTCACATTTCCCTATTGAAGAAACAGATTGGATCCTCTGCTGTCTCGCACCTAACTCTGCCTACAGAATATACAAATGTGGCCTTACGCACTCCACAGTCTCTCCTTCAAACTTGGGTGGTTAAACATGGCAACTTACCGGTGACACAGTGGCTAATTTTATGGAAAGATCTTCCTCTTGACGACGCCACTTGGATCGACTCATCATTAATAACTGTAGAGTTTCCTTCATTTCAATCTTGTGGTCAAGGTTAGTGGGGGGAGATGCCTATTATGAACCGGTTCTATCAAGCTGGAAGCGTCGTCTCAGGAAAACAGAGAGGAAGAAGGAGACTATTGCATGAGACAACAACGACGTTGTTCTGCTAATGCTGATGTGGAAGACAGCTTGGATACAAAGGATATAAAAACGAGATGTAAACATGAAGAGGGTGTGTAGTGTGTGAATTCTCTTTTGTTATTCTTTCTCTATCTTCTTTTCTTCTTTCTTCTTTCTTCTTCCTCTTCTCTCTGTCAAACTGCGCCTATCTTCTATTCTGTAATTCCTTTGACATCAATATAGAAAATAATCCTCCACCATCTCTTCCCTATATTATTTTTATAACAAGAAACTTGATGGTGAAGGACGAATTCGTGGTGAAGAAGAAATTCAGGGAGAAGTTTCCATCTCTGACTGTAACACTCCCGCAAAACGGGAGTGACAAAAAAAAATTCATTTTCCATCCCTGATTTTAAATGGACAAATATTACAGGTTCATTGCTCTTTTCACTTTTTTAGTCATTTCTTCTTCTCTTTTCCCAAACAAATTCTATATGAATTTTAAGTATTTTTTGTACGTATTTTTTTAAAGGCGATTTTGAATCTTCTCAACATCATTACATTGAAGCTTTGAGCACTTTGGAGAGCATATCAGAGCCAGAATTTTTAGCTTCGGGGAATAGACGTGTATGCTGTTGACCTTATTTTTATGGATTCTCTCCGCTTACTCTCGACATGATTTCCAACACATCTTTTTTGTATCTCAAAACCTGAGATAACTTACCGATAGAGTTTGAAAAAGTCAAATCTTTCTTGTTTAGATAGTTCATATCATCCATACATAATGTTTTGATTTAAACTTTCCATTGTTCTATATTTCAATAGTAGTATATTGTCCCTCCAATTACTAATATTCATTCTCACTATACCCTCTTAAAAGAATCTATTGATGATGAATGCATATCCTTCTATGTTTGTGTTTTTTATGCAATCTCTCTTATAAGTCACTGCATGTCCTTATATTTATCTATAGTAATTGTTAGAGTTCGATAACCTGAGATTTTACTGCCCCAGGTCGATGAACAGGTATTATGGTTTTTTTTAAGCTTTTAGATTACTCTATAAATACATGTAAAATTGAGTTATAAAACCTGTCGTAATTTGATATTCATTTTTTTTTTTTTTTGGTATTAAAAAGAGTTTGCATTAGTGTCAAATTTTCATACCTTTCTTTATCATTTCATGCTTGGTTTTTAACCATAACGAGGAAGCACCATACTTCACTCTCATATGTTCTGGTGTTTCAATCTTTCTCACTCAAAGTCGTGTTGTTTTAGAGTATGAGATTGCTTGTTTGACCGAGATCCGAAATGTCTTGGGCTTCTGTAGAAGAGAGAGCGAGTACTCTTTGCAGACAAGTAAATCAGAACCCAAAACTGATCTTTTAGAATCTAAACAATCTGCATAATCAGCATCGGCATAGCCCACTACAACTCTTTGTTCATCAAATTTATGTCCATTTTCAAGAGAACCCACAACATATTTCATCACCCACTGCCAATAAGCCAATCAGCTTACCATGCTAATACCATATGCAAGATATCAATTCCAAATATTTTGAAATTCTTTATTGAAATCTGATTTCAACTGAGATATTTCCTCTAAATTCTTCCCTGCTGCTATGAGAATATCATCTACCTATAGTAACTCAAATATGATACTTTCTGTGATATTTTCTCTCATTATATATACACACCCATTCTATTTACTTTTCTTAAACCCGATACTTCAAGTGAAGGTGTTGAATTTCTTATTCTACTGCCATGGAGATTGCTTAAGGCCACGTGGAGATTGTTTTTACTTTGCATTGCTTCTTCGTAACAGGTGGGTTCTTTGTTCTTCTGTTGGACTAGTATTTAAGCTTAGAAATGGGAATTCCTTGTTCTTCTGTTGGACTAGTATTTAAGCTTAGAAATGGGAATTCCTTGTTCTTCTGTTGGACTAGTATTTAAGCTTAGAAATGGGAATTCCTTGTTCTTCTGTTGGACTAGTATTTAAGCTTAGAAATGGGAATTCCTTTTTTATTGAATTTGGCATCCCTGTTAACGTAAAATCTGGCCCATTGCTATCTAGCCTAATTATTAAAAATAATAATAATAATAATGATATATTAGGAAAAATACGTTTCCAAAAAACGTATTTCCCCCAACGAAGGCAACAACCAATTTGTTGCGAGGGAGACATATTCTTCCCCAAATCATCTCCTCTCCTTCAATTTTTAAGCATCCAGTTTCGTCATTTTCTCTACATATTCTCATAGTTGTCCAGCTCTCGCCGTTACAATTTCTTTCTCAGGCAGTGCCATCTTCCCATCGTTGTGAGGGGAAAATTGGAACTCTGTTTTGGTAAGTGATCCTTTCCTTGGTATGTTTTCGATTTATTAGTTGATATGCTGAATTTACTTCCAAATTGTTGTAAGGAATTCATTCAAATTTGAAGGATTGAGTGTTAGGATCTCTTGGACATGACATAACTTCTCCAGCCAAGGATTCTCAACAGAGGTATACAAAGATTACATTTTTCTTCATATGTTTAATTGAGATGTGGCTTTGAAAATTTGGATTTCTGGAATTTATTGTTTCGATTGTTGTTGGTCAACAATGAAGACGCTATTCGTCGATTTAATTGATACGGAGTTCGTTTGTGACAAACTCTCATGGTGAAAGCCGATGAGGCGAGCTAAGATGCAGAACGCCTTGCGGGACGCCTTCACTGGGCCTATTGAGAAGTTGGCTGAGACAGGAAGTCTTGGCCAGGCATGAATTCATCTACGACTAGAAGGAATCGGGACTTCTCAGTCACGATATTCTTCACGATTGTAAGAACAGGAAGAGGCCCTGATGGGCCGAAAAATACTAAACCAACTAGGCCATTGTTCCCCTTTCCTTGGGTCGCAATCTGGGCCTGAGTGATGGACCTATCACAACCCGGAGGCGGGCTAGACAGAAACACCAGGCCTAGCAACCTAGTCTTCGTGAAAAACCTGATCGCCTAACCCAAGGCTTGTCAAAATTATTGCGGAAGACTTGTATGAAATACCTGTCACACCCCCTTTCTCACAAGGCGTAAACGGGCGCAGCGCCCGAAAGGAGGCTTCTGGGAAGCCTCACAACAGTGCGCTGGGTGCACTATGCAAACAAGCTGCGTGCGGGGCGCGCATCAGGCAGGAGTAGACGTCGGCAGCACGTGCGCCGCAGAGGAGAAGACAGCAGCGCGATTGGGCTGGGCCAGCAGCGCGCCAACTAGGCCGACAGTGCGCTATCATGGACTAGCACACACTAGATTGAAGCTACTAGCATGGACTAGCACACACTGGATTGGAGCTACTAGCATGGACTAGCACACACTGGATTGGAGCTACAAATCCTACTAGCCTTAGGATTCCTAGTTCTAGTTGAATTAGGATTGCTTATTGCCTATAAATAAGACCCTTGAGGCACCAACCAAGGCATTGATAATCATTGAGTGATTAGTCATCCTTGAGAGAGTTGTGGTGTTCCAAGTGGCGAGAATTGTTCCTAGTTTCTTTGGTTTGGAATCGAAAGAAAGGGTTGGGGGCCGGGCTCCCGTAAAGAGTTTGTGTTCAACGAGAGGAGGCGACATCCGAGAATATTCGGAGAGAGGCTGGTCGTAGTGGGACTACGGCGCCGCACACCTATTCGCCCTATTCCGCACGGCGAAAAATTAGGGGTGTGACAGTTGGTATCAGAGCAAGGCTTCGGGCATACGCAACTTCAAAGAGGAGTTTGAAGTTGGTATCAGAGCAAGAGTTCGAGCAAGAGTTCGAGTAAAGGTTGCTCCTTTTTCTCTTCTACACCCAAGATCTACTACTCAAGAGGTTTTTCGACCAATTCACGAGGAGAATGGCGATGGTCGAGGTGCTTGCAAGGCTTTCTCGATTAGAGGAGTTCACGGGGGTTCGTGAAGCAAGCGATGAGGAGTCCCTACGACTCCAAATTATCTCCCTAAAGATGAAAATCGACGTCCTCAAAGCTTCGGTAAGCGAAGATCTAGCGGCGGCAAAACAACTCACACGAGAGAGGCTCGCACGGGTTGATAGGGAGGTAGCGCAGGTAAGTGCAACGGTAGCGGCAGCAGGCGGCGGGGCAAAGAGGCTTGGCGCAACGGCTACGCAATTTAAAATTCCGGAACCGAAGCCCTACAATGGCAATCGGAACGCAAAGGAGTTGGAGAATTTTCTATTCGACATAGAACAATATTTCCAAGCGGCCGGGATCGAGGAAAGCAACAAAGTTATGATTTTTAGCATGTATCTTGCTGGAGACGCAAAGCTATGGTGGAGACAACGTCTTGACAAGGAGCCAAAGATCAATAGTTGCGAAGTTCTCAAGCGAGAACTAAAAGAGCGATTTTTACCGCTCAACGCCGAGTGGACGGCAAAGGAAGCACTAAGGAAGTTGCGACAGACAGGGTCGGTTCGTGACTATGTTCGAGAATACAGTTCCTTATTGCTTGATATTCGAGACATGCATGAGAGTGATAAATTATTCAACTTTATGGCTGGACTTCAACCATGGGCACAAACAGAGCTGCGACGGCATGGTGTGAAGGATGTGTCATCGGCAATTGCGATTGCCGAGGGTTTGGTGGACTTCAGGGCCGCCCCTACTTCTGAGAAGAAAAAGGGAAGAGACGACAAGCGAGGTAAACAAGGTGGGTACGACAAAGGTAAAAGGACCGAGGGATCTAAAGGCAAGGGATCTGATCAACCCCAACGCAAGAAGAACCAGGGTTGCTTTATATGCAGTGGGCCACATTATGCTCGGGATTGTCCTACTAAGGCGGCAGCATCTACCCTAAGGGTCCAGGAAGAGAACTCCGAAGGAGAGGAGAAAGCTCGGATGAACCCCATTCAACTAGTGAATGCCCTGACAAGCAGCCAAAAAGCGACGACAAGCGGACAAGCAACAGCGGCGTCTGGCCAAACACCGCCAATGCAGAAGGGCCTAATGTTCGTCGAGGTGCAGGTCAACGGAAAGAAGGTGCGTGCGATGTTGGACACCGGCGCGACCAACAACTTTATCTCGCAGCGGAAGGCGGGAGAGCTCGGCTTGGAAGTGACCAAGAGCACGAGCTTGATTAAAGCAGTCAATTCAGACGCCCAGCCCATCAAGGGCACGGCGACACCCCTGCTGAGAGTAGGCGAGTGGGAACAATCATGCCCGATGATGATTGTGCCATTGGACGACTTTGATCTTATATTGGGCTTGGAGTTTTTCAGGCTAGCAAAGGCGACGGTACTGCCACATCTTGGAATGATTCTTATCCAAGACGAGACAACACCTTGCACGGTCAAGAGTGAGAACCGAGGCAAAAGCGTGATGCAATCATCCCTACAGTTGAAGACGGGAGTTCGGAAGGGGGGAGACAACCTTCTTGGCGACACTACGCGAGGTCAAGCAGGACCAAGTGGGGGAGATATCATCAGAGGTACGCGCAGTGTTGGAGAGATATTGTGATGTGATGCCAGCGGAGCTACCGAAAGTGTTGCCACCAAGGCGCGCTATCGATCATCACATTGAGTTGGAGCCGGGCGCAGTGCCGCCTGCACAGGCTCCCTATCGCATGGCTCCATCAGAGTTGGCGGAGTTGCGACGACAGCTGGACGAGTTGTTGGAATCTGGTTACATCCAACCGTCCAAGGCTCCTTATGGGGCACCGGTGCTTTTTCAGAGGAAGAAAGATGGCGCACTGCGCATGTGCGTTGACTACCGGGCATTGAACAAAATCACCATCAAGAACAAGTATCCTATTCCAAATGCAAGTGATCTATTTGACAGATTGGCAAAGGCGTCATACTTCACCAAGTTGGACTTGAGATCGGGGTATTGGCAGGTGAGGATAGCCGAGGGTGACGAGGCCAAGACGGCAATGGTGTCGAGATATGGTTCATATGAGTTTTTGGTTATGCCGTTTGGGCTAACCAACGCACCGGCTACTTTTTGCAATCTTATGAACGACGTGCTCTATGAGTTCTTGGATAGCTTCGTGGTGGTCTATCTGGACGATATTGTCATCTACAGCGAGTCCTTAGAGGAGCATTTACATCACTTGGAGACAGTTCTGAAGAAGCTCAGGGAGCATTCTTTATTTGTGAAACGGGAAAAGTGCGAGTTTGGGGCAACAGAAATCAACTTCTTAGGCCACTACATCCGAAAGGGAGAGATTCGCATGGATGGTGCTAAGGTACGGGCGATCGACGGATGGATCGCGCCAACAAAGGTAACCGAGCTAAGGTCTTTCCTTGGCTTAGCCAACTATTATCGGAGGTTTATTGCAGACTACTCGAGACTGGTGAATCCCTTGACCGATTTGTTGAGGAAAGATAAACCATGGGCATGGACGGACGCATGTCAAGAGGCATTTGAGCAGGTGAAGAGGGCGGTGACAACGGAGCCAGTGTTGAGGCTTCCAGATTTTACTTTGCCATTCGAGGTGCATACAGATGCGTCAGAGCGCGCAGTGGGCGGAGTCTTGGTTCAAGATGGACATCCGGTCGCCTATGAGAGCCGGAAACTAAAGGGAGCCGAGGAGCGCTATTCAGCACATGAGAAAGAGATGGTGGCGGTTATACATTGCTTGGTAACTTGGAGACACTATCTATTGGGCACACAGTTCACCGTGGTCACAGACAATGTGGCCAATACCTATTTCAAGACACAAAAGAATCTCTCACCAAAGCAAGCGCGATGGCAGGAGTTCTTGGCAGAGTTTGACTTCACTTGGCTACATAAACCAGGGGCCGAGAATAGAGTGGCAGATGCACTTAGCCGCAGGGAGCATGCGGAACGCATGGCAGCGATAACGGAGGTTCGCTCGGATCTTCTAGAGAAGATCAAGGCGGCATCTACAGAAGATGTCGCGTACTTGCGACTTGCGAAGCAGGTACAGGATGGGTCGGTGAGGCGATATTGGCTAGAAGACGGCTTATTGAAAGCACGTGGTGACAGAGTTCTAGTGCCTAGTTGGGGCGGGGTCCGCCAACTTCTCCTGAAAGAGACACATGACACCCGCTGGGCGGGACACCCGGGCGTCGAGAGGATGCTCGCTTTATTATCACGAGACTACATCTGGCCGAAGATGGAAGAAGACATTGAGCTCTATGTGAAGACATGTCTAACTTGTCAGGTGGACAAGACGGAGAGGAAAAAAGAAGCAGGGCTACTTCAACCACTCCCAATTCCAAGCAAGCCATGGGAGTCGGTCTCGATGGATTTCATCACCGGGATGCCAACGGTGGAGGGGAAAGGATCTATCATGGTGGTGGTAGATCGCTTGACAAAGTACGCTGTGTTCATGGGCGTACCAAAGACATGCACCGCGCAAGAGGCGGCGGATTACTTCATGAGGTTCGTGGTTAAAACATTTGGGTTGCCGAAAGATATTGTGAGTGATCGAGACTCAAGGTTCACAGGGAAGTTCTGGACTATATTGTTCAACTTAATGGGCACCGAGCTAAAGTTCTCCACGGCAAACCATCCCCAGACAGACGGGCAAACTGAGCGGCTCAATGCGTTATTGGAAGAGTATTTGAGGCACTTTGTATCAGCGAGCCAGAGAAATTGGGTGGATCTATTGGATGCAGCTCAATTTTCATACAACATTCATCGGACATCGACCACGGGAATGAGTCCCGCGGAGCTTACTTTGGGATTTCAGCCGGCGACTCCAGCCGAAATTGCACGCAGGAAGGAGCAAGGCCCCTGTCCAGCAGCCTACAGGTACGGACGAGACCGGACAGAACTGTTAGAACAAGCCAAAGAAAGTTTGGGCAAGGCCCAACGACGGATGAAAAAGTATGCAGATAAGGGGAGAAGACCACTAGAGTTCAAGGAGGGGGACCGGGTCCTACTCAAACTCACGCCTCAGATATGGAAGAAGGTGACATCTCGGAGATATCACAAGGGACTTCTTCCCAAGTATGATGGACCATTCACGGTTATCAAAAAAGTTGGGTCGGTGGCCTACCGATTGCAACTTCCCGACAGACTCAAATTGCATCCTACATTCCATGTAAGTTTCTTAAAGCCCTATCACGAAGGAGATAGAGTTCAGAGATTGAAGGCTCCACCTGGGGTGCGAGTGGAATTTCAAAAGAAGATTTCCAAGATCCTTGATCATCGAAGCATGGGAGAAAGTTCAAAGAATAGGCGCACGCAATTCTTAGTTCTATGGGAGGATGAAGATGAGGCAACGTGGGAGAATGATAAAGACTTGTGGCAATTTGAAGACGAGGTGACGGCTTACTTAGATTGGGCGTCGACGAGGCCTTCGACTTCATCTAGTGGGGGAGGATTGTCACACCCCCTTTCTCACAAGGCGTAAACGGGCGCAGCGCCCGAAAGGAGGCTTCTGGGAAGCCTCACAACAGTGCGCTGGGTGCACTATGCAAACAAGCTGCGTGCGGGGCGCGCATCAGGCAGGAGTAGACGTCGGCAGCACGTGCGCCGCAGAGGAGAAGACAGCAGCGCGATTGGGCTGGGCCAGCAGCGCGCCAACTGGGCCGACAGTGCGCTATCATGGACTAGCACACACTAGATTGAAGCTACTAGCATGGACTAGCACACACTAGATTGGAGCTACTAGCATGGACTAGCACACACTGGATTGGAGCTACTAGCATGGACTAGCACACACTGGATTGGAGCTACAAATCCTACTAGCCTTAGGATTCCTAGTTCTAGTTGAATTAGGATTGCTTATTGCCTATAAATAAGACCCTTGAGGCACCAACCAAGGCATTGATAATCATTGAGTGATTAGTCATCCTTGAGAGAGTTGTGGTGTTCCAAGTGGCGAGAATTGTTCCTAGTTTCTTTGGTTTGGAATCGAAAGAAAGGGTTGGGGGCCGGGCTCCCGTAAAGAGTTTGTGTTCAACGAGAGGAGGCGACATCCGAGAATATTCGGAGAGAGGCTGGTCGTAGTGGGACTACGGCGCCGCACACCTATTCGCCCTATTCCGCACGGCGAAAAATTAGGGGTGTGACAATACCCAACTGTAGCCCACTTGTGATGGGTCACAGTCCATTTAGTGATTGCAAGAATAATTAGTAATGCAGAAATAATAAACTAAAGAGTCCAAATAAATATCATGCATATAATTCAGAAAATCCAACAACCAAGTTAAGTGTTTTTATAGTCATCCAAATTAAAGGTAATAATCATCCATTGTTATGCTTACCGATAAAAGTTCAACTAAGGAGATGACAAGAAATGAAACAATATCTTCAATCTGATCTGTGCGAGTCTAGTTAATCTTCCCTTTACCTGGAGTGGTTGGAGGTCGTGGGGTAAGTGACTAGCTCAGTAGGAAATTTATACAAAATACATGCATGTGTAAAACTTGTCTTTCCTTTTCTTGAAAATCATGAGTTTCGCGTAATTATGCACATTTTAATAAAACATTTAAATCTTTTTCGTCTCAAGGAAATCAGGCTCAAAGGCTTCCAACGAGATTTAAGAAAACATGGTTGTATACATAAACAACTATAGAATAAAATACTCTCGTCGTGTTTTATTCCGAAATTGTGATCCGTGAAAAAGGAGGGTCACTCAAGGACTCCCCCAAACAAATACACAAAAATGTGGCGATCAAGCAATCAACACCTCATGAGCCTAGAGGAAGAAAAATGACAGCGGTCCGTAGACTGGACCCGTCACCCGGGTTGCCTGCGAGCACCCTCCGCGATGACATGCCCATAATATATACATACACCCTGATCAGGTTTAGGGATTCACAATCCAATGAAGCCTCATCTCCTTCCTAATATCATATTTCACACAACGCGCAAACAAAACATCTCTACGCAGTAGGAGATGTATCGGGGATGTCCCCTTGATACTTTGACACCGAGACCATCTAAAGTGTTAGGAGGATTCATCCCAAATAGGTTATAATCATCGTATAAAAACATGAAATCCAATGCACGAAAGTAAACGTGTAAAACTTTCATACATATGTAGTATAAAAAATTGACGTCCAGTCGAACAGTCCCCGTCAAGTTTTTCAAATGTGGTATTCCACAAAATACGGTTTTATTTTGAAAACTATGTCATGCGATGCAAGCAACTAAGTATAAAACCCCTACCTCGTGGGCGGTCCTTCCTCGTATATGAAGGAACAACTATCTCAAGAACCGGCTCGAAATCCACAATCTCGTCCGAGCCTACAACACGTCAAACATAGGGAAATCTCATAAATACATGTAGAGGGTTAAGTGAGAGGATCCTAAACCGGAACTAAGTTTAATGACTTTCAATACTTCACTTATCATTCCCTCCACAGTTCACAAAATATAATTACATATGGAGACAATCCTCAACTTTAATGATATCTTAATAGTTCCAAATAACATCGTACAAACAGGGTTAAGCAACTTCTATCTCCTTTTCAACTCATGCAAAACTAGTTTCTTCTTTTTTTGTTCATAAGTCTCCAACATCTGCCAATACTCATCATATTCTTATTGGTAACAAATATCCAAACAGTAACTGTTTCAACTTATAAACCACTAATATGTCTCTCAACATATACCCAAAAGAGAATACTCCTTCAATTTACAAACAGAAGTCCAAAACAGAATTGTAAACTGTAACGTCCCCCGGTGCTCCCAGTACAATATTGTCCGCTTTGGGCCGAAGCCCGCACGGGTTTGTTCTTGGGGTTAGCCCAAAACGCGTTGTATTAGGTAGGAAGGGGCTCCATGCTTATATACCATGCATTTTCTACTCTCCCAAGCGATGTGGGATTGTACCCCCCTGATATGGGCCGGACCCACAACTGGGCCTTTCCTGGCCTTCACAGGGCGGGATGCCACAATCTCCTCCCCTTGGGGACCCGACGTCCTCGTCGGCCACACTTCCGGTTGGGATTTCGCTCTGATACCATTTGTAACGTCCCCCGGTGCTCCCAGTACAATATTGTCCGCTTTGGGCCGAAGCCCGCACGGGTTTGTTCTTGGGGTTAGCCCAAAACGCGTTGTACTAGGTAGGAAGGGGCTCCATGCTTATATACCATACATTTTCTACTCTCCCAAGCGATGTGGGATTGTACCCCCTGATATGGGCCGAACCCACAACTGGGCCTTTCCTGGCCTTCACAGGGCGGGATGCCACATAAACCATCTATCTCATCAACCAAACCAACAAACAATTCTTCAAATTTCATCATAGCCGAGAGTATTCTATTCTTGAAAACAAAATGGACATTAAACTGTGTGATATTCATCAAACCGTGAGTAGCTAACTCCCTACAATTTCCTTCAACAAAACCCAAAACAAAATTCCTCACCAAATCCAAAACAGAATCGAGTTTATCAGCGAACCGTAGCAAACAATAATCTTAACAATCAGCATGCTGGAAAACAGAAGCAACAACAGGGCATAAATCTTATCTCTGTAAAAACCGTAGTAAGACAGGCATATCATCGGTGATTTTTCCCCATCCAAAAACAGAACAGAAATAGATTTTATTTAATCCAGAACAGAATCCAACTCGGAATCAAGACAGGAACCTAATAAACCAGAAATGCATTACTGAAGTCAAAATATAATCGGGTGTTTTGTTTTGCTCACCGAAGGCAGGAGACAGAGGACGTTCCTCGGATTTGCCCTGCTGTCCAGACCGCGCTGCCTCTTTGGAACAGCTCCCAGTTGCGTTCCTGTCGTTGTCCACGTTCGACAGCCACTGTGTTCGATCGCTCGCAACCACCGACGACTGAACGTTCGCTTGTCGTCTGCTCGGAATGCTCCCGGACAGAAGTCGGAGCTTGCCAGTCGCCCGTTTGCTCGGAATGCCGAGCTCCTTCTCGGCCCCGCTCTCTTCGCGATTTGTCTCTCTCTCTCTCTCGGCCGAAACCACTCTGGCGCGACCTCTCTCTCTCTCTCTCTGTCGCGAAGGCAGCAGGGACGAAAGGAAGGAAAACCCTATTCCTTTTCCCCTTTTAAAATTTCATCTGCTGTTTTCTTTGAGTCTTTCCCCCCTATTATCCTTCTTGTTCTTGGGTAATTATCAAATTACACCTTTAAGTTTGGGATACTTTTTTTTGTTTCACCTTAAAGTTTAATTTTGTTTAAGAAATACCTTGAAGTATCCCACGTTATCAAATTACACCTTCCCGTTAATTTTCTTCATGTTTCACCCTAATGCTACCTGCTGACTCACGAAGACTTTATGCAACTATTATGCAGAAGACGAAACTTCATAGGCAATTGCGAGGCAAACTCCGCAAATCAGACATAGTGGGAAGCACGCGTGGTTTTCTTGATTTAGCACAACTCCCTCTATTCGGAGACGGAGAAGAAAAATTACGGATCTGATCAGCTCCAGATTTAGCTCATCCGGCTTCAGCAATATATCTGCGCTAGGATTGCGGTAGAACATGAACTCGCGCTCCCCGTCGGCGCGAAGAGTGATGAACGCCAACGCAGTTCTGGCCCCCTCGTCGAAGCTAATCCCATCGCCAAAGACGTCGTTTTCTTCAAGATCCCGGCGAGCATGTGACCGAATTCATCGTCTCCAAGCTTTTCGATGAAAGCCGCATTGCCTCCAAGTCTGCTCACGGCGATCGCAACATTGGCCGGAACACCGCCTGGAGCCTTGAGAAAACCAGGGGCTTCGGCCAAGGAGACGCCGAAAATGGTAGGAACAAAATCGATAAGCATCTCTCCGAAGCTAACGATCAAACCGAAAGCACCCGAACCATTAGTCAAAGCCATTACAGAAGATAGGAAAACTGATGGAAGACACGAGAATAGAGAGAGCGAGAAATAGACGATGAGAATGAGAATGCAGACGATGATAGCCGAAGGGGAGCGAAGAGGAAAACTTTGATGGAGAGTCTGATTTGCTCTAGACTGACTCTAGTGTGGCTCCACAGCTACATCAGACGGTAACAGAAGAACCAACGAGGTTGGGTGGAGATTGAGTCGCAGGTCTTCTCTTAGCCTGTACAACCTGGCATTAGGAATGACGTCGGAGAGCTTGAACTTGCAACCCATTAAAAATTAACGGGAAGGTGAAACGTGAAGAAAATGATCGGGGAAAGGTGTAATTTGATAGCGTGGAAAACTTTAAGGTATTTGTTTTAAGAAATGAAACTTTAAGGTGAAATATAAAAAGTACCCAAACTTAAAAGGGTAATTGTAAAAGTGTAATTTGACAATTACCCTTTTTTCTTCTACTCTATTTTTACTTATTAATCCCTTGGTTTAATCCACATGCAATTACTTATATTTTAAATATACACATCATATGTTAATTTTTTTCTTTCTTCGACCCCCTATTTATCCCAAGCCCAATTTATCCCGAGCCCCGTTTGACAACGCTCTTAACTTAATTCTTCAATTTCCGTTTCTCCAATTAATTTTCTGTTTGAAATTTCCTATTCCACCGATTTGACTAAACGACCCAAATTTGCGTACAAATCAGGTCAACTTTTCAATGTTATGACCGATTTTAAAGCAAAAAAAATTTACACGTGAAATTTAATATCTCAAAAATTCTCGGGTTTCACATCTTAACTTCCTTAAAAGAAATTTCGTCCAGAAATTTAAAATAAAACCTATGACACATCAAAAAAAGATAAAGGTACTTTCTCATCATGTCAGCTTTGATCTCCCACGTGACTTCCATTATTTACCAATAGATTCCAATATCTAAATCATCCTTATTCAAATATTTCTAATTTCTATTCTTTAATTACAAATAGAATTAGATTGCGATTCAAACTTAGAAGCTATAGAAAAATTAGCAATATCTATAAATTCTATGTCCAATAAATTCCTTAACTCAAAATCCAACCTTCAAGCCTAAACAGTTTTCAAAACTCAAAATCCAACTTTGAAGCCTAAACAGTTTCCAAAATTTAGGAACTTAAATTTTCCAACATTGTCAAATTCCAATCGCACCAACAAATCAAAATGATTCATCCTTATTCAGAAATCTCCTAACTCAGCATCATAGTAAACATATCCAGGAGACTCTAAAGTAAAGCATCATATTCTATCAAATAGCTTATCAAGCAATACAACACATCCCTAGTCCAAGAACAAGAAACATAGACTATCAAACAACATGTCAAAGTAATATAACAATTCCTCAAGCATTATACAATTAGTTAACACAATCTCAAACCTATAACTAGAATATCCAAATTGTTCAATCACAATCTCAAACAGGCCAATATATCTTGGAGCTAACTTTTTTTTCACTCCAAATCGACTTATACCATGCCTCGGTCGAACTTTCAAAAAGACAAAGTCTCCTGCGTCGAACTCAACTTCGCGCCTCTTTAAAATTGATAACCCTTTTTTTTTCTTTACTCTGCACAATCTTGAGCCTTTCTCAGATTATCCAAACCTTATTGTGGTCTCCTAAATCATCTCCAGCCCAAGAGAAACTCTCTCTTCTGCCTCGGCCAAACACAATGGAAAAACAACACAGCCTCCCATACAATGCCCCGTATGGAGAGACATCAATGTTGGTCTGGTAACTATTGTCGTAAAAAATTTCGACCAATGACAGATGATTGATCCAGCCATCACCAAAACCCAAGATACAAGTCCACAACATATCCTCAAAAATCTGAATAGTCCGTTCTGACAGCCCATCAATCTTAAGATGGTGTGCAGTGCGCAAATTTAATTATGTACCCAAAGCTTTCTATAGAGCTCTCCAAAACTTAGATGTGATCCTTGATCACAATCAAAACAATGCTAATGTGAACACCGTAAAAACGAACGATGTTCTAATGTACAACTGACTCAACTTTGGCAAAGGAAAATCTATCATGATCACGATAAAGTGGGCGGACTTGGTCAAACAATCTACAATAACCCACAGTGCATCCAAATTTTGAGAAGTTCTAGGTAGACCAATGACAAAATCCATCATAACTCTATCTCATTTCCACTCGAGGATAGGCTAAGGCTGCAATAATCCCGTCAAACTCGAGGATAGGCTAAGGCTACCACCTTACGTTTCATACCCATCCACCAGTACTGTCATTTCAGTTCTTGGTACATCTTTGTACTCCTGGGGTGGATAGCGAATTTTAGACTTGTGAGCTTAAACAAGAATAGTCTATCTAAAATCTTGGATATTGGGGACTACCACCCTGCCTCGAGAAAGTATAGTTCCCTCAATGTTGACATCTCAACCATCAAGTTGTTCACCATTTTTCAACTGTTCAACTCTACTCTTGAGTTCATCGTCCTGTCACTGTAACTGCTTGGTCGTCCAAAATAAGGACGGTGTAGCAATTATGTGATACGTACACGCCATATTGCCTATCTCGTAACACGACAATATGTAGTCTCCAACAACTATAGACTACTTCCACTCATCGAGAAGCAGACGAGCCATTAATCCCTGAGGATATCAACTCAAAGCATCAGCACTACATTTACCTTTCCCAAATGATACTTTAAGTTGAAATCATAATCCTCAAAATACTGCTTCCACCTATGTTGTCTCAAATTTAGGTCATGTTGAGTAAATAGATACTTTATATTCTTATGATCAGAGTACACTTAGAAATTCATGTCGTACAAGTACTCCTCCAAATCTTCAAAACAAAAAATATGGCTACCAACTCTAATTCATGAGTTGGATAATTCTACTCATGGGGTTTCAACTGTCGCGATGCATAAGTGACCACTTTCCATTGCTGCATAAGTATGCATCCAAGGACAACTCATGATTCATCAGTGTATATTATATAAGGTTGCCCGTTGTCAGGCACTATTCGAATCGTTGCACTCATCAATTAGTTTTTCAATTCTTCAAATGCATTTTGACACTTGTCATTCCATTTGAATAGTACCCATTTCCTAATCAACTCAGTCAACGGCGTGACCAATGAAGAAAACTCTCAACAAATCGCTGATAATAATCAATAAAACCAAGGAAACTGCGAATCTCAATCACATTCTTTGGAGGCTGCCACTTCACAAATGCCTCAACTTTCATCGAATTAACCGAAATTCCCCACGTGAAACTACGTGTCCTAAAAATTTGACCTTGACATCCAAAAGTCACACTTGCTCCTCTTAGCATATAAATGGTGATCTCTGAGAGTCTGTAACATGACTCTGAGATGCTTTTTATGCTCACCTCGAGCCTTTGGACACACTAGAATGTCGTCTATGAAAACCACGATGAACTGATTCAAATACCACCTGAAGACTCAATTCATTAGATCCATAAATGCTACAAGACTATTGGTCAAACTGAAGGGTAGAACCAGATAGTCAAAATATCCATACATCGTTCGAAAAGCTAATTTTGGAATATCCTCTTCTCATATTGTCATATGGTGATATCCAGACCTCAAATCAATCTTTTAAAAATACCATGAACCACCAAGCTGGTCAAATAAGTCATAAATCCTAGGCAAAGAATACTTGTTCTTCACAGTAACTCGATTCAATCATCGGTAATCTATACAAAGCCTCAAAGGCTCATCGGCTTTCTTTGCAAATAACACGGGAGTACCCCAAGGGGACACACTCTCCCAAATGAATCCACTTTTTCTTAATTATTTCAACTGTTTCCTCATTTCACTCAACTCTACCGGAGCCATCCTTTATGCTGGAGTTGAAACTAATATAGTGCCTGGAGCTAAGCCAACGCGGAACTCAACCTCTCAGTCCTGAGGCAACTCTAGCAACTCATCAAGAAACATGTCTGGAAAATCTCTCACTATCGAGATATCCATATCCTGACCAGAGGTCTCGCCATCACCGTCAACCAACAAGAGATTCCCATGCTGCTCTATTCCACTATGCCCACCTAGAAAAATTCGCAAGATAGGGTTACTTGTCACCATACTAGGACCACCTCGGTAAACAACAACACATTCATCCTTCACAATAATTGCAACCTTTTTCAAATGACAATCTACGATCGCTCGGTACTTTCTTAACTAGTCCATACCAAAAATCATGTCAAATTGACTCTTCAGTAATATAATCAGATTTGCAGAAAACTTGCAGTCGTCGATCACTTAGCAAACTGCTTTGCACACAGATGCTACTCCACTTTGGACACCCAGAGGAGTACTGAGCATCAACGGAGATTCCATCTCCTCCACTGACTACTTGACCCTAGGTCAACTCGTGAAAGCTCAGGCCACATACTCATAATGGCTACAACTACTATTTTGTGTCGTAAATACCTTGGTAAAATTTTTCCACTCATTAACTAAACATCGTAACTAGACCCACAGCGTTTCACCAATTGGACGCTAACTTCTCCAAGTAATGAGTGGTAATCCTCACCTGGAACACTTTTGAAATTTGGAGTGCCTTGAAATTCTTCTCCAAAATTTTTTTTTCCATTTCTAAAAATTGGGCAAAACCTCTCCTGTTTCTTCACTCCCCCAAAAGCTACAGTCATACATCTTGTACCAAATCCCAACCAATTCCAGTATGATCTATCATTTATTACATCCATCAATAAATTTTATCAAAGAAGTATAAATATTCATATCAGATACAATCATCTAACACATTGTTAATTTGCTTACATTATATTTTCATATTTGTTATATCTATTACCAACAAAATGCGTACATTAGAACTTTACCTTACTTTTAACGTGCTCACATACGATCCGAGCACACTCTAGTCGCTTTCTCCATCAATAAATATTTTATCTTCAATGATGATCCAAATACTCAAATTACACCTAATCAATTTCTCAATTATCCTTACTTACGTTCGATATGGGAAATCGGGTTATTACATAATTCATTCTAACAAACTCTCGAAAATGTGTCATCCTCATCATACCGGATTCCTATGCAGAACTGTTACTGCCAGGTTCTGCAAAGCTTACATCATTGCTATAATAGAATCAGAACTGCTCTCTTGCAATCGACCATGAGATATCCTTCTCGGTGGCATTCTTAAAATCTTGAGAACATAAATACACTTGATTAGAAACTTCCTATGCACATTAAACTTTGTCCAAATTTTTTTCACTTCTAAAAATGGTACATTGTCCTTGAGTTGAAAAATTGTGAACAACTTGATGATTGAGATGTCAACATTGAGGGAACTATACTTTCTTGGGGCAGGGTGGTAGTCCCCGATATCCAAGATTTGAGATAGACTATTCTTGTTAAAGCTCACAAGTCTAAAATTCGCTATCCACCCCAGGAATACAAAGATGTACCAAGAATTGAAACAATAGTACTGGTGGGTGGGTATGAAATGTAAGGTGGTAGACTTTGTGGCTAGGTGCCCGAACTGTCAGCAGGTAAAGGCTGAACATCAGAGACTGACAGGATTATTGCAGCCTTAGCCTATCCTGAAGTGGAAATGAGATAGAGTTACGATAGATTTTGTCACTAGTCTACCTTGAACTTCTCAAAAGTTGGATGGAGTGTGGGTTATTGTAGATCGTTTGACCAAGTCCTCTCACTTTATCGCGATCATGATCGATTTTCCTTTGCCAAAGTTGAGTCGGTTGTACATTAAGAACATCGTTCATTTTCACGGTGTTCACATTAGCATTGTAACATCCCATTTCCGTTTTCCAATTTTTTGTAAAATTTTGAACAATTTAAAATCTCATTTAAAACATATTTTATTGAAATATATTGGAGTATATTATGCGGAATAAAATAGTAAATCGTCTTACAGAATTAACATAATAAAATACTGAAAATCCATGACAATAGCTTATGCAATTAAAAACAACTTTATTTAATAGAGTCATAACCCTCGAGGTCGTCTTGCGCATGGTAACATAAACTCGTATCACGTCACGCTCCTTCAACATTTACTTCAACCGGCATACCTACATCACAGGAGGAATAATGAGCCTATTACCCAATAAGGAATATAAAATATAATGCAAACTTAACCTCAATGATAATTCTACATGCTTTAGTTTCATATACTGTTGTGAGTTGAGTGAGAACAATCTCTTCAGTTTCCAAACTCACTACTTGGATTCGTTTTTACATGAGCAACCTCTTCAGTTTTCGAACTCAGTAAAAATGGACCCACCTACATTTACATTCATTACTGTTTACCATTTTTCCATCAGGTGAGAGCAACCTCTTTAGTTTCCGAACTCACCACTTGTTGAGTAAGAGCAACCTCTTCAGTATCCAAATTTACTCAAACAAGTTGTTTCTATGTGTGAGCAACCTCTTCAGTATCTAAACCCATGTAGAAACACCATATTTATCTTTATCATTAGCCCATGAAATGCATGACGTACATCCTATTAATATGGCTATATGAATGTTACACGAAAAAGTTCATATATATTGCAACCAATATTACAAACAACTAACAATGATTATCATGCTTTAATCATAACTTTAATACTAAATATGCTTTGTTTATCAAACATCAATTTTTCTATTCTTGTTGCATTATCTCTAAGTATTAATATAACAAATTTAGACCA
>CM039484.1:26663949-26855757 GCA_022433065.1 Begonia loranthoides
CTTATAAATAATTCTTTTGCTATATTTTTATATTGATCATTAAGATCATAATATTTCATTAGGAATAAAATTTGCATAAATTACAAATTTATAAATTAGTAATTTGCCAGTAGTTGATTATTTGTTTTCAACTGCTTTAGAATATCTTCCAATAAATTCTTGAGTTAATGATTGCAGCGAACCAGCCGGCAGGACCCAAGCGGTTCCTTCGACAACGAGCGTAGAAGCTGCGAGCTGCAAGGGGACAAGGCTCGAGCTTCGGGCGACTGGGCAATGCCATCGGTGACTCCGTCGGAGGTGTTTCGGGCGACGGTGACAGTCCCGACTGAGCGCATTCCACCATTTTTCCGATTCCGGTGAGTGATACAGAACCTGGGTTCTGTTCTGTTCTGTGGGTGAGCTGGATACTTTTATTCTGATTTTTAGTTTCTGAAATCGATTATGGCTGGTTGGTTGGTTCTGTTTCGTTGTTTGGATTGAATGACTCCTGCATTTTAGCTATTTTGATAGAAATGCCAATAGATTTTTCTCCGTTGTGACTGATGAAATTGGTTCCTATTGGATGATTCTAAGTTCCAATTCTGTGATGTTTTGGGTTAGCATTTGCTGCAAATTGGATGTTGAACTTGTGCATTGATTATGTGTCCCAAAATACTGTTAGTTGGATGAGGGAAAAATATCGATAAAAATGCCCTGTTTAAATTTTGTTGTGCTGGAATTTTGGGTTGTTGGGTTATGTTGAGTTGAACCCTGGATTCTTGCTTGAGGGTACCCTGAAATTTGTTGTATGTAGGCGTTCTATCTGATTGGACTTACAATTGTTTAGGAGATTGGGGATTCTCCAAATATATGGGTTGTGAGATTGAGGGAGCAAATATCATAAATGGATTTAATTTGTTATGAGTTACTGAATAAAAACGAGAGAAGTTGGATTAAGGTTGAGGAATTGAGAGTTATTGTTGCATTATACATGAACCATTTGTATAGTTGGATTGAATAAATTCTACATTATATTGTTATGTTGAAATTTGGATTTAGAGATTTTAACTTGGATTGTTATTTTGAATGATAGATTTTAATTGTAATTGGAGATTGATAATCTGAGGAGTATTAGTTGAATTTTGGTTTCAAGTTCCATATTGGTTGAAATGAAGTCTATCAATGTTACACAAATGAGAATTTGGATCTTTGAAATTGGTTAGGTGGCTAAAGTTGGATTTTGAGTTTAAAGAATGTTGTTAGATGAAGTTGAAAAATTTATTTGGGATTCTTAAATACGTCACTCACTCATCGGTTGGGCTCCTATTCTCGATATAGGATCCTTCGCTTATTTCCTAGACTTTATTTATAAATTCCCGTGTTTATACCCTTGTCAGGCTTGGACGATTTCGGCGAGTGTGTTACCATTCTCGAGGAGATAGTTGCTCCGACTGGCAAAAAGAATCGTCGTAGAGGTATGGATTTATAGACCTCTTGCATTACATTGCATCGCATCCTGTTTTCAAAAAAAGTTATTTTGTGGAATACCACACTTGAAAAATGATAGGGACTGTTCGACAACACGTCGGTTTTTATCTATATGTATGTTTTCTCGCGTTTCAGTTTCCGTACATGGTTTGAAATTATTGTGTATATATTGGGGCATGGATCCGCTATCCCCTTTGATACCTTCTGCTGCGTGAAGGTTGATTGTTTGACGTGCAAAAATATAGGTAAGGCATTGGTGACATGTCCTCAGGTTGAAACTCCTGAAAGTTGTAAATAGTACGGGAGAGTGATAACGTCTCCTTGGGTCACAAGCCTCTAAACCTGGCCAGGATTTGTCCCACGGATCAGACGGTTGTCAGTCACTAAGACTTGGTTAACCTAAGTACCATTTCATTTGATGTGATGGTCGAGTTTACTTGTCGGCAACCCTCGTCCATTTGGAGCTTCCAGGTATCTTAGCTGTTAAACAAGTCTACATGGAGCAACCAACCATATCTGTTCTATTTGATCGTACGGGTTGTCGCTGCAGAGTTCTTGCCATTATTTGAAACCCTTATATTAGCTGTACCAACGCAGAGTTCTCACTGGCAACTCGGGTGACGTGTTGGATCTACGGACCACTGTCATTTATCCTCCTTCTATCTCATGAGGTGTTGTCGTCAACGGGTGACCACCTTTTCTCTACTGAGTGGCGGGTGAGTCCTTGAGTGACCACCCCTTTTCACTGATGACGTTTTCATATTGAAAAACGATGATGTCCTATTTTACGAGGTATAGTTGTCTATATATACAGCGAGTTTTCGATAAAAGCCTCATCGATAGCCTTGGGCTAGATTTATAATATGATAAGAGATTTCAAATTAAAATCCATGTATGGTAAAATGAGAAACATAACCCCAATTTCGAAAATATAGAAAAACTAGTTTTGCATGAGATGCACCTAGTATAGCTATACTTTACTAAGTTAGTCACTCATTCCAAACGACTCCTCCCCCAAAACTTCAGGTAAAGGCAAGAGTAGTTGAGGATCAAAAGCTAAAGTGTTCTATTATTTCTACTTGAGTGATTTATCGTTATTTGGTGAGGACATTGACATTCCTATCTGGTCTGTAAAACTTAATATTGTTGGATTGGATTTGTTGCACAGTACTTGGATTTCATTTTAATTTATGCACCGTTATTTTTTCGTATCCCTACTTGGACCTAGGCTCATATCTTCCGCTAAAACACATGTCTTGGGCTAGGTGATCGGGAGGATTGGGTTGCCTGACTTGGTGGTTCTGTCCGGCCCATCTTTGGGTCATGCAATTTGGGTTGCAATTTAGGACTTTTATTAGGTTTGTTTGGGCCTGTTTTAGGTCAAAAGTTGGATATTCTTTTACCCAATTAAATTAGAAGATTTTAAATGAAAATTTGGGTTTTAAGGTATGAAAATTTGACCAAAAAATTAATACCCTATTTTGGATAAGTACCCAACTTAATTAAAATTTATGGACTTCGAATTTTCGACTACTTGGATATTGGGCCTTGTCAGTGTAAGCCAAGTTTCGATGTAGGAATTATTTATGCACTGCTTTTGCATATTTTTTTTTTATAAAATAATTAATTTGAGATAAATTTCATATTAAATCCACACGTCCATTTTTATGACCGTCAGATTTTTTTAATATTTCATTATTATTGTTCAAATTTCAAATAAGCATGTCTGTAATCGTTTATAGATCAATTTGGTCGTGTGAATCAAGTTTGATCAACCCGATTAGAGATCAGTTTTATTTTCACACATTCTACCGTACGAAATGTGTTTGTTCGTTGTTGAATTAGATAATAGGAGATTTTTTTTTAAATGTCATTGGGTTTGAATCCCTAAAGTGTAAATAGATAATAAGATAGCTGTATGTGTCGTATCCCTGAGTTGCGAATGTCTAAACCCGATCATGGTGTTATTTGGTTTTTACGATCGCCGAACATCGCTTTTATTCTCTCATATTCCTGTGGCATGGTGTGCCCGAAGTCTGTAAGTGCTTCCATTTTTATTATGATTTTAATTAGTGCAACAAGGCCCTATTTTGTTTGCATATCATATATTAGTGGATCGTTTTAAACAAGTGTCATTTTGTATAATTTTCCTTAAAATGAATTCATAAAATGTTATTTTAAATGCATTCATGCTTAATAACAAATCTTTTAATTTAAAATTTGTAAATCCCTAATGAATTTAGTCAACTCACATGACAACTTTCAGGAATTCATTAGTCAGCCTTCTAGTTGCCGAGTTAGAATTAGATCAGGCAGAGTTATTTAGTTTTTATCATTTTAATAATTTCCCTTAAAAGACTTTTTGTGAGGTACACTCATTTATTTGGATAACTGTAATCTTTAAATTCCTATTTTATTTTTCGCACAATTTTTATTTTATTTGGACTATATTTCTTTACTATATGATTTCACTTTTGGACCTGTTAAGTCTATTGTATGTTGGGCTGTGGCTTTTAATATTAAAATTTTTGTCTTTCGCTGCTAAATATTAAATTCAAGTGAAATGAGTCGGATGATTCGGTTCTTTTGGGTCGGGTCATTCCCTGTTCTGTCATGGGTCCCTTGCTGGTCGTGATAGTTAATAATTACCTTTTGCTGTCCAGATTCAACCTGCCACAATTTGTAACCTTTTACCTCTTCTAGATATTTTAAATAAGGGTCCGGCCCATATTAGTAGAAGTGCACAATTTCATATTACTTGGCTAAGCAGAAAATACTAGGGGTGTGACGGTTCGGTTCAGTTCCGTTCCAAATTAGGATCGAACCGATTCGGTTCAGTTTTTCATTTTAGAAAATCGAAAATTGAACCGAGAGAGTTCGGTTCTCCTCGGTTCGGTTCTCTTCGGATCGGTTCTAATCGGTTTGGTTTTTTGTTCTAATCGGTTCGGTTTTTATGGCATCAATTTGTATGTTTTCGATTTAATTTTTCAGCTTTGTACTCAATTTTAAGATCGGTTCGGCGGTTCGGTTCTTTTAGTTTTTTTCGATTTAATTTAGGTCATAACTTTCCTAATATATTTCATGCCACTTAATTTTTTTAATTATCCTAATTATCTCTTTTAAACTCTGATTTGGCACAAAAAATCCAATAGTACAATATTATAAGACAACAACTAAATAGCACATCAAACTCATAGTTTCATGATATGAGTAAATTTAAAGTTTCCACAAAGATTAACAATTCTAATATTTAAAACAGATTCTAAACTGTGAATCAATAATCAAACAAACAACAATTTCTTAATTAAGAGACAAAAGCAAAGAATGCATGTATTTATAGATCTCCAACCGGTCAATCTATGAATAAAGTTCAAAGTTCAATCATTTAGGCAACACTCAACCTCACCATACAAACATTTTCTTTACCACCAATTGAAAAAGTTTTTCAATCCTATAATCCTAAATATATAGCAAGAACTTCTCTCGAAAATATAATTACATATTGGATATAGTTTATCGTCGCAGAAAATATAAGAAACTCACAAAAGAAAAACTCAAATTCACTCTATCTATATGTCTTTGATCTGTAAACATATACAAGAAGAAAATAAATTTATGTGTAGGGTAGAAACGTTGGGTGGGGTGGGGTAATTGAGGTTTTCAAGAGAATAAAATTAAGAAGAATTAGAGTAGAGAAGAGGACAATAAATTTTTGAAAAAATAATCATTTATGTCAAAATTTTTTTACCATAAATTAGAGCAGTAATTAACAAGTTTATGGGTTTTTGAGGTTTTTATATTTTTTTATTTAAGTTTTAGTTCGGTTTGATTTACCTGATTTTTTAAAATAAAAACCGAGAATCGAACCGAATACCTAGGTTCGGTCCTATTTTAAATTTTTTCTTCTAATGAAACCGAACCGAATCGATAAATAGTGCTCAGTTTGGTTCGGTTACCTGATTCGAACCGAACCGATTCCCACCCCTAGAAAATATATATTAAGTAATATTTTTTTTTTCTACCTAATACAATATGTTAATAAAATTATATTAGATTTGACCTAAATAATTAATATTATACCGAGAGAAATGAGAAAAAATAATCATCCACTTTTATCAAACATACCAATCACGAGCAGATTGCGTTTGAGTTGGGTTACATACATTGCAATTTGAAATTTTCGAATGCAGCCATGATGCACTTTAATAAATTCCCTTAATTTGACAGGTTTTGTTGTTGTCGACTAAGACATTTCAACCCGCATCTCTATGAAATTCTTGAACCCATTCTCTCTCTTGGGACTCATCAGAAGACTGTTGCGGCATCCCCTTCTAATCTTAGCAGAAGTAGAAGCTCAAGAGCTCACATTCCTTCCTCCATTCTCCCACACGATCCGAAAAAGGTGAAATGCTCAAAACCCTTTTTCTGTTGAAAAACGTGAAATTTGGAGCCTGAGTTTCCTCACCAACAGACAAAGAGTAAATAAACAACGTGGGAAGACCCGTTTATTTTGTGTCTGAACGGCGGATGGCCGGTAGCCACCATGGATGAGATGGGTCGAGTTCCGTCGATTTTGGAGAAGAAAGGAACATTTTTCCACCTGTGCAGTGGTCGGTGGGGTGGCTGAAAGTTGACGAGTCAAAATGTCTCTCCATTCAACACTAATTCAACTTAATTAACGTTTAATTGTAAAGTCACGCAGCCGAATACAAAAATTGATTTCATTTATGTTCACACTAGACTAATAATCATAATATTAATTACTACAAAGAATGAAATCCAACCACCCAAACACATCTGTTCTGTATTAATTAAAATAATTTATAAAATAAAATACAAAGTAAAATTAAAAAGTAGCTTCGAGTATTCTTTTCCCCAACCTTGATTTCTTGTTGAGAAACTTGGGAGACCCTCATCTCATCTCATCTCATCTCATCTCATCTCATCTAGTCTAGTCTATCAAATTGAACCAAGATTAGACCCATAAAGCTTGCGGTTACCAGGGTTTGTGTTTTAGGGGTCTTTTATGGAGGGCTATTAATAACGTGCTCCACAAACACACAGCCTTTAATCCACAAGTGACCTTTTCGACTTTATATGGATGTGAGGACCTAAGCGTTGAACACAGAATCCACGAGGAGTTTTACTTGCTGACTTTTTTGGGTGTGTCAACTTCACTCTTTCCACCATCTCCACACGGTAGCTTCTATAAATCTCCCTCTCTCTCTGTCTCTCTCTCTCTCACCAACTCCACGCACCATCTCTCTCTCTTCCTCTTTCTCTCTCCACTGGGACCAGACAGCGGAGAGGTCCGAAACTAGTGTGAATGGCGGCCTCAGCCAGTTCCTTCTCTTCTCTGCATTTGAACACACAGTTCCCAACGCAAAGAACAACATTTTGGCCGCGCTCCAAAGGTGGATTTACTGTTCGTCCAATTTCGGCTACTTTGTCGGAAAAATCATCCGATGCCCCTCTGTCATTGGAAGTTTCGCCCAAGGAAGAGGCCAAGCTTCCCATACGAAGCATTCCCGGCGGCTATGGACTTCCTCTTATAGGTCCGATTAAAGATCGGCGAGACTACTTCTACAACCAGGGTAGAGAGAAGTTCTTCAAATCCAGAATGCAAAAGTATGGATCGACAGTGTTCAGAGCCAACATGCCGCCTGGCCCTTCCATCTCGAAGGATTCTCGGGTCATCGTTTTACTCGACGGTAAAAGCTTTCCGGTGCTCTTTGACGTGACAAAGGTTGAAAAGAAAGATCTCTTCACCGGGACTTTCATGCCGTCGACTGAATTCACCGGTGGTTACAGAATCCTGTCTTATCTCGACCCTTCTGAACCAAATCATGGGAAGCTGAAGCAGTTATTGTTCTTTCTGCTCAAATCCCGACGAGAAAACGTGATACCGGAGTTCCACTCTTGCTTCGCGGAGCTTTTTGAGAAACTGGAGATCGACCTCGCCGTAAAAGGAAAGTCAGATTTTGGAGAAGCGAACGATCAAGCTTCGTTTAACTTTCTAGCTCGGTCTCTTTACGGAGTGAATCCGGCCGATACCAAAGTTGGCCTCGACGGCCCGAAATTGATCGGGAAATGGGTACTATTTCAGCTCAGTCCTCTTATCACTCTCGGTTTACCCAATATTCTCGAAGAGCTTCTAATCCATACCTTTCCTCTTCCAAGTTGCCTCATCAAAGCCGATTACCAGAGGCTCTACGATTTCTTCTACGCGTCCTCCGGTTCTGTTCTTGACGAAGCTGAGAGATTAGGAATATCAAGAGACGAAGCTTGTCATAATCTTCTGTTTGCCACCTGCTTTAATTCTTTTGGAGGGATGAAGATCTTTTTCCCAAATCTGTTGAAACAAATCGGCCGGGCAGGAGTTAAGCTCCACACCCAGTTAGCCAAAGAGATCAGGTCTGCGGTCGAGTCCAACGGCGGAAAAATAACGATGGCAGCTATGGAGCAAATGCCGCTGATGAAGTCCGTCGTTTACGAAGCCTTCCGAATCGAACCGCCGGTGCCGCTGCAGTACGGCAGAGCGAAGACAAATCTGGTTATTGAGAGCCACGACGCGGCGTTTGAAGTCAAAGAAGGAGAGATGATTTTCGGGTTCCAACCGTTTGCGACGAAGGATCCGAAAATATTTGACCGAGCAGAAGAGTTTGTGCCGGACCGGTTCGTGGGAGAGGGGGAGGAATTGCTCAAACACGTGCTTTGGTCAAACGGACCGGAGTCGGAGAGTCCGAAAGTGGGGAATAAACAGTGCGCCGGTAAAGATTTCGTCGTCATGGTGTCGAGGCTTCTAGTTGTGGAACTCTTCATGCGCTACGATTCGTTCGACATCGACGTCGGATCGTCGCCGTTGGGATCGACAGTGACGATCACTTCTCTGAAGACGGCAACTCCGATGGAGTAATTGTTTTGGTCGGAACACAGGGACCCGCATAACCTATCAACCCAACATATACTATATATTAAAATTTAATGTACAAGTTCACGTGACAAAATTCCAAATTTTGATAAAGAAAGCCACGTGAATATTTATATGGTAGGATTATATGTTATCTCGCAAACAAAAGATGTCTTTACAAACAGGAAAAATGACAAATCAACCATCGTGGTTTTTGATTAATGACAAGTCAATCACTGTGGTATATTTGCTAACAAGTTAACCACTAACGTATGAGAAATTGACAAATCCAACATCACACTCAAGTTAACCCAAGAAAAGAAAAAGCATGGACGCCGCAAACAAGCGGCATCCAGGCAAAGAAGCAAGCCTGGACGCCGCTGGTTTGCGGCGTCCAGGCAAAGAAATTGCCTGGACGCGGCACCCCAGCGGCGTCCAGGCTTGAGGACCACCCCAATCATTTTCCCTTTTATAAAGGGAAAATAAAAGTTAGGGCTCATTCTCCTACCCCCTACCCAACCCCCTGCTCTTCTTCTCCCTCCCAATCGGCTCTCCCACTCTCCCCCAATCGGCCACGAGTCCGACTACCGCACGGCGACGACCACACGAGGCTGACTACCGCACGGCGACGATGGGGTGTTTAGATTGTCTAGCAACAATTCTATAAACCACCTCCATGAATCCCTATTTTTTGTTTCTACGACTGCTACAACAATCGGATACATACCATCGTTCCCGTCGATGCTGATAGCAGTCAGCAGTTGGCCCGGAGTCGCTCCCTTTAAGTGGCAGCCATCTAAACAAATAACAGGTTTACCACAGTTCAACACTACCCTCTTGCATGCATCCATGCACATGTACATCCTTTTAAATACACTCATATCAAGGTCAACACGCAGTGAACTTCCGGGATTCGACCTCCGAATCTTCTCAGCATAGGACCAAATGAGCTTGTATTGCTCATTGCCATCACCTTCGTTAATTTTCTTTGCCGCATTTCTTGCCCTTCTAGCAAGGCTGGGTGTGATGTTGACGTTGACGTCCTTCATGACAGTCTCAATTATGGAAGATACGTCCCAATCGGCCTGACTTTTAAATCTGTCTAAGTAATGCGTTGCCACCCATTTGGCAGTAGCATGACGGCTTTCCATCTTTCGGGAGCAAGTGTGAACGTTGTTGTAGGACTTTATTTGAAATGTCATTTCACGTCTTATTTGTGACGCGTGCATCCTCCATGTGCATCATTCCTGGCAGACAGCCCTCAACCGACGAGCATCACTATAGGTGAATTTTATGCCGTACCCATTATTCAATGCATAATCAACAATTTCTTCTCTAATTTTCGTCAATGAACTGTATTTTTTGCCAAGGCCCATACCAACGTAGCTGCATTGTGCTTCTGCTTGGCGTATAGACCTACTCTGTGCCATGTTAATGTCTTCATCACTAGTGGATTGGCACACTGATCGGAGGTCCTCATTGTCCTCTTCATTTAGACTTGCAGATACAGAATGCAACACAATTGCAACTTCATTTCCAATTCCACGTACCTCGTTTTCATTCGCCAATAATATCTCTGAAGAGCCCACTACAGCTTCACAATTAATATCAGCTTATTCGACACTCCAAGCACTCCAATGCGCCATTTTCTTGAAAACAAATGCTTCAACTTTGCCAAAATACCTTTCTCTTCTCGCTTCAGTTCTCACAAATCGCTAGGTTTAGGGTATGTTTCAGATTCAGGAAGGGAGAGTCGAGACTGAGAGCCCTAATTTTCATTTTCCCTTTTCATAAAGGGAAAATGATTGGGTGGGTGGGTTCTAGACGCAGCAAACATGCGGCGTCCAGGCTTTTTCTTTTCCTGGGTTAACTTAAGTGTAATGTTGGATTTGTCAATTTCTCATACGTTAGTGGTTAACTTGTTAGCAAATATACCACAGTGGTTAACTTGTCATTGACCGAAAACCACGATGGTTGATTTGTCATTTTCCTCAAAGATTTAGAGGAACTTGCATAGATTAATGAGATTAGCTGAATGGATTTGTTCAAACTAATTAATAAAAAAAGGTTAATAATTCATATTTAGTTTGCAAAGAATTAATATTACAAAATATAATTATAATTTCTTGTATGGAATCAATTAAAATAATCAATCCATCTTCTTCAATCAAATTAAAAATACCATCACAAAAAAATAAAAATATAATTTTATAATGTAACAACTTTAAAACATCTTAGGCAACAATTATATCTGTTAAATCATATTTTTCAATAAAAGTAGAGAAAAGTTTGGGTTTAATAATGTAATATACTAATACCAAATAACATTTTCATTATATTTAAAAAAAGACAAATTATTATCTCATGATGTAGGTACATGTACGAGAACAGGTGAATGAACAGTTGATGATAGATTTGCAAGCGCGAATCTTGTGACTGGCCGGGCTAAAAGCATTAATAGAAATTGATTGTGGAAATTTTGTAAGAGAATGAAAAAGATTTATTTATTTTATTATTCAAATAATTGGTTTTATTTATGAAAGTTTTTCCGCTACGATTTGTAAAAAGAGTTTTATGAAAGAAAAAAATCTTCCACTGATTTTATAAAAGAAAGATGTTTTCAAAAATTTTAAATTTCACACGTTTTCAAAGAAAATAAAAATCTGGGTCGTTTCAGTTGGTATCATAGCTAGACCCAGCTTGTTGTGGCCACGAGGACGTGGGTTCCAGAAGGTGGGGTGATTGTGACATCCTATATGAAAGGGTGTGTAATCCCACATAGACTTGGGAAGGGGAAGAGAGCAGAATATAAGTGGCTAGCTCTCCTACCCTAGTGAACGCATTTTGGGATGGGCCGAAGGATACCCATTGCCAAGAACAAATCTGTGAGGGCCGAGGCCCAAAGCGGACAATATTCACTGGGCAGGGGCTATCTCTTATACTTATGTAACGACCGAGATTTTTATTTCCTTTGAAAACACGGGAAATTTAAAACTTTTGAAAACATCTTTCTTTTATAAAATCAGCGAAAAATTTTTCTTTCGTAAAACTCTTTTTACAAATCGCAGTAGAAAAACTTTTATAAATAAAACCAATTATTTGAATAATAAAATAAATAAATCCTTTTCATTCTCTTACAAAATTTCCACAATCAATTTCCTTTAATGCCTTTAGCTCAGCTAGTCACAAGATCTGCGCGTGCAAATCCTTCATAAACTATTCATTCACCTGTTCTTGTACGTGTACCTACATCATGAGATAATAATGAGCCTAATGCCCAACAAGAAATAGAAATGCAGTATGATGCATGAATATGTCTGATTATATTTGTCTCATATAATTAAACTCACTCAATGAGTTGGGAAATTGGAAATCTTTTCAACAAGGAGAATAGTTTCCAGACTACTTCCTCAAGTCCCAATTCCCGTTACGTTTATTAGTCAGGTCTCTCCCATGAAATGTCTCTCCCATGCAGTGTGAATAGCAGCTCATCGTGGCATCACTCCTATGTCTATTAATATGATGCATGATTACACAATGCTTATAAATGCAATAATAACATGGATCATAGAAATCACAATCAACAAAGAGAAAAACGTGCGATATCAACATGGAATGAATATAAATCTATCAACCTAGCACTTATCACAAATATCAGAAAAGCAATTTAAACAAACAAATCCTAATCTCATGATGTAGGCCATTACTCGCAAAACACATGCACTATTTCTTACCTGTAGTCCTTTAAGCGTTTCAACAATTAATGTTGTCATTCTTCCTTTAATACCTTCAAAGTAATTAACATAAAATTATCAATAAACGCAATTTATTAATTTCATCGTCTTTTTCTATCTTTGATTCTTATTCCTTACGGTGTTCATCCATTAAACACAACATGCATAGTTTAACCCAACTCCATCACCAAACCAAAATAATAGAATATAACCCCTTAAAACAAAGTACACCCATACTCCCCTACACCCAATAACAACATCCTTAATTATCTCAACCAAGGCAGTAATTAAACTGAGAATCAGACTTCTATTAATAAAACACATTATTGAAGTTGTACTTAAACAGAGAACACATAACCAAAATATTCCTACAGCCGGGCATGAAACCCAATAGAGGAGCCTTATCCACTTATCTACTTATAATCCATAATTTAAACAAAGAGCATTAACCACAACAGAACACACAATCGGGCATAAGAAACAAAGAGCTATAAACAACCTCCTCTTTCATCCATTAACAGATTCAAACCAAAATCCAACAGATTCTCACTTCAACAAAATCATCCATTAACAGTGAAGAAATTGTTATGTTCGACCCAATAGTGGGCTGGACAAATAAGGCCTCATGCCCAATATTAGAAGAAGAGGAAAATAAAAAGGGGTGTGTGAGAACCCTAAAAAATACAACAACAACAAAAAAAGAGAGAGAGAAAAGGGCAGTTTTCGGATTTTAGCATGGCAGTCTCAAAAAAGTCCAATTTGTCGGAGTTTGGACCGTTGGGTTGGCGTGAAACTTTGACAGCGGGTTCGTGACTTCTTAGGCATCAATCTAAACAGTGTAGATCTGTTTTTGAGGTCTATAAGTCCATCTAGTTGGATACAAACGAACAAGAGAACTTTAAGTATTCCATTGTGAGATTCTTTTGTTCTTTGTTACTCTCTTGATTTCACCTTTGTGATGATGATTGTGCTGTATTGAAACTTGGTTGTACCCATTATTATTGTTGATAGTGGAAGTTTTAAGTGGCCTAATCGGATCCCGTGGTTTTTACCCAATTTGGGATTTTCCACTCTAAAAATTTGTGTGCGTTGATTTGGTTAATTTGTCTTGATTATCACTCGACTGTTATTGCGTCTGCACTCCGTTTTTGTTTGTGATTTGAATCAGGTACTAAATATTGGAAAAGCCATATTCCGCATAATTGATTTAGGTGGTTTTTCTTAACAAGTGGTATTAGACCAAGGTTCTTGTTCTTGTGCCTACTCGAATCATGGAGAGCAATACAAGTCGGATGGTTACTTTGAATGGCTCCAATTATCATGTTTGGAAGGGAAAGATAGAAGATCTCCTTTATGTGAAAGACTATTATCTGCCAGTATTTGCTAGTGAGAAGCCAATAAAACAGATGCTGAATGAGAATTATGTCATCGTCAAGTGTGCGAGTACATTAGGTAGTGGGTAGATGATAATGTCCTAAACCATGTCAGTGAGGAAAGGAATGCACAGAGCATGTGGAACAAACTTGAGGAGTTGTATGCTCAAAAGACGGGTAACAACAAGTTGTATTTGATCAAGCAACTAGTAGGGTTGAAGTATTAGAATGGGAAAGCAATGACAGACCACTTGAATACATTTTAGGGGATTATAAATCAGTTGGCTGGAATGAAAATCAAGTTTGATGATGAGATTCAGGGATTGTTACTTCTTGGTACTTTACCGGACTCGTGAGAGACATTCAGAATGTCGTTTGTCCAACTCAGCCCCGAATGGTAAATTGGCTATGAATGTAGTCAAGAGTAGTGTGTTAAATGAGGAGATGAGAAGAAAGTCGATGGGTTCTTCTTCACAGTCAGACATCCTAGTCACCGAAAATAGGGGGAGGAGTCAAAGTAGAGGTCCAAAAGATAAAAGCAGAGGCAAAAGCAAGAGCGAAAAATATACAAATTTTGAGTGTCATTACTGTGGTAAGAATGGACACATAAAGAGATTTTGCCGAAAGTTTCTTCGAGAGAATCCGAATACTAAGGGCAATGAAAAGAAGACCGATGAGGGTGATACAGGGGAAAAAATAGCCACAGCCACTGATGAGTTCTTCATTGTCTATGATGAGGAAGCCGTCAATCTCGCTTGCCAAGATACAAGTTGGGTAATTGATAGCGGTGCTTCGATACACGCTACATTGCGGAGGGACTTCTTCACGTCATACACTTCAGGTGACTTTGGAAGCGTGAAAATGGGTAATGATGGTATTACCAAAGCCAATGTATGGGAGATGTGCGTTTGGAGATTGACAATGGCAATACCTTAGTTTTGAGAGGTGTGAAGCACATTCCCGACATCCGCATGAATTTGATCTCTACTGGTAAGCTCGACGATGAAGGATTTTGCAACACCTTTTGGGACAGTAAATGGAAGCTCACCAAAGGCTCTCTAATTGTGGCGAGAGGACAAAAATGTTCATCATTATATGTGATGCATGCGAAGATCGTTGAGTCTACCGCAAATGCGGTAGATGATGAAGACACGATAGAACTTAGGCACAATCGGCATAGCCACATGAGTGAGAAGGGATTGATGCTACTAGCTAAGAAGAACCTTCTCTTAGGTGTGAAAAATGATTCTCTAAAGCGGTGTGCTCATTGCTTGGCAGGTAAGTAAACTAGAGTTTTCTTCAAGAGGGCTCCTCACTCGCGAAAAACAGGTGTACTTGATATGGTATACTCTGATGTGTGTGGTCCGATGAAGACAAGAACATTTGGTGGTGCCCTTTACTTTGTGACTTTCATTGAGGATCTTTCAAGGAAGGTTTGAGTGTATATGTTGAAGTCAAAAGATCAAGTGTTGGACGTCTTCAAACAATTTCATGCTCGTGTTGAAAGAGAAATAGGTGTGAAGCTTAAGTACATCTGAACGGATAATGGTGGTGAGTATTGTGGCCCATTTGATGAGTATTGTAGGCAGCAAGGTATTCGACATCAAAAGACACCTCCGAAAACTCCTTAGTTGAATGGGTTAGTTGAGAGAATGAACAGGACACTTGTGGAAAGGGTCAGATGTTTGCTCTCGCAGTCACAGTTGCCGAGATCCTTTTAGGGTGAAGCATTGAATACAGTGGTCCATGTTTTGAATATCACGCCATGTGTTCCGTTGGGTTTTGAGGTTCCGGATCAAGTTTGGTCTAGAAAGGAACCTTCGTATATTCATCTGCGTGTTTTTAGGTGCAAAGCGTTTGTTCACATTCCGAAAGATGAGCAGTCGAAGCTCGATGTGAAGACAAGGCCGTGTGTGTTTGTCGGTTATGGTCTCGATGAGTTTGGCTACAGGTTCTATGACCCAGTGCAAAAAAAGCTTATTAGAAGCCGAGATGCAGTGTTCGTAGAAGACCAATGCATCAAAGACAATGATAAGATAGAAACAGTGGAGAGGTACAATGATGATATGATTGATTTGTATTCAGTTCCTACACTTGTAGAGAGTCATGATCACGGAGAACCAGAGTTAGATAATTCCAATGGCATCAGCGATGATATGCCTCCCATAGTTGACGATGTTGAGCCGACTGAGCAAGTCAAAGAAGAGGTTCAAGAGCTGCCAAATGAACCTCTCTTGAGAAGATCTACCAGAGAGCGTCGTCCTTCTACTAGGTACTCTTCAAATGAGTACGTGATGATGCTGGAGAGCCAGAAACTTATTAAGAAGCAACTTCCGTTGATGAGAAGAAAGAGTGGTTGAAAGCCATGGAAGAAGAGTTGCAATCTCTTCACGAGAATCACACTTATGACTTGGTGAAACTGCCGCAAGGAAAGAAAGCTCTCAAGAATATATGAGTCTATAGGTTGAAGACCGAAATCAGTAGCTCACAACGAAGGTACAAGGCTCGATTGGTTGTAAAGGGGTACGGTCAGAAGAAGGGAATCGATTTTGAAGAAATATTCTCCCCAGTTGTAAAGATGTCCTCGATCCGAGTTGCTCTTGGTCTAGCAGCATGCCTGAACCTGGAGATTGAGCAACTTGATGTGAAAACAACATTTCTGCATGGTGAGTTGGAGGAAGAAATTTACATGGAGCAACCTGAAGGGTTCAAAGTCAGAGGAAAAGAGCATCTTGTGTGCAAGTTGAAGAAGAGCTTGTATGGCCTTAAACAAGCTCCAAGGCAGTGGTATAAGAAGTTTGACTCATTCATGGTGAGCCACGGGTATAGCAGAACATCGTCAGCTCATTGTGTGTTCATCAAGAGGTATTCCAAAGATGACTTCATTATTCTCCTCTTATATGTTAACGATATGTTGATAATAGGCCATGATACTAGCAAGATTGTTAAGTTGAAATGAGAATTGAACAAGTCTTTTGCCATGAAAGATTTGAGATCGGCAAAGAAGATTCTCGGCATGAAGATTTCTTGTGATAGGAAGAATGGGAAACTGTGGTTGTCGCAGGAAGACTACATCAAGAAGGTACTTGAAAAGTTCAACATGTGTAAGGCAAAGGCAGTCTGTTCTCCACTTGCAGGTCACTTCAAGCTCACATCAAAGCAATGTCCTACAAGTAAGGAAGAAAAGGGGGACATGTGTCGTATTCCATATGCGTCTGCAGTTGGTAGTTTGATGTTGCCATGGTTTGCACTAGGCCCGATGTTGCTCATTCCGTTGGAGTAGTCAGTCGATTTCTCTCCAATCCAGGCAAAGACCACTAAGAAGCAGTGAAGTGGATACTAAGATATCTTTGAGGTACTTCCAAAGTGTGTTTGTTTTTTGGTGGTAGTGATCCTATGCTAGTTGGATACACCGATTCAGACATGGCAGGTGATGTTGACTCCAGGAAGTCCGTTTCAGGATTCTTGATGACCTTTGCAGGGGGAGCCGTGTCGTGGCAATGAAAATTCCAAAAGTGTGTTGCGCTATCCACCACAGAAGCTGAGTACATTGCAATTACTGAGGGTTGCAAAGAAGCTTTGTGGATGAGGAGATTCCTTGAGGAATTGGGTTTGCGCTAGGAGAAATATGTTGTATTCAGTGATAGTCTGAGTGCTATACATATGTCTAAAAACTCATTCGAGATCAAAACACATTGATGTGAGGTATCATTGGATTCGAGACGTGCTTGAAACGAAGCAGTTGTACTTGGCAAAAGTTCACACTAGTGAGAACGGATCCGATATGTTGACAAAGGCTTTACCAAAGGAAAAGCTTGAGGCTTGTCGATGAAGAGCGGGCTTGTTGGAGCCCACCTTTTGAGCCGAAGGAGGAATGTGTTATGTTCGACCCAATAGTGGGCTGGACAAATAAGGGCACATGCCCAATATTAGAAGAAGAGGAAAATAAAAAGGGGTGTGTGAGAACCCTAAAAAAATACAGCAGCAAGAAAAAAAAAGAGAGAGAAAGGGGCAATTTTTAGATTTTAGCTAGGCAGTCTCAGAAAAGTTCAATTTGCTGGAGTTTGGACCGTTGGATCCGTGTGAAACTTTGACAGCGGGTTCGTGACTTCTTGGGCATCAATATGAACGGTTTAGATTTGTTTTCGAGCTCTGTAAGTCTATCTGGTTGGATAAACACGAACAAGAGAAATTTAGATATTCTATTGTGAGATTCTTTTGTTCTTTGTTACTCTCTTCATTCCATCTTTGTGATGATGATTGTACTGTATTGAGACTTGGTTGTACCTATTATTATTATTGATAGTGAAAGTTTTAAGCGGCCTAATCGGGTCCCGTGGTTTTTACCCAATTTAGGGTTTTCCACGCTAAAAATTTGTGTGCGTTGATTTAGTTAATTTATCTTGATTATCACTCGATTGTTATTGCGTCTACACTCAGTTTTTGTTTGTGATTTGAATCAGATACTAAATATTGGAAAAATCATATTCCACATAATTGATATGGGTGGTTTTTCTTAACAGGAACTGTTACCTGCAAGACCTGAGAGATGAGAAAAGCTTTTCCTTCATAAGTTCCTACCTCTCATCCTGCCTATTTCTTCACTGCCCATCACTCGCCAGTGGAGGCCGAGAGCACCAACCAGAGAAGCCATCAGCTCTCTGCCTATTCATGCTACAACCAAAACGCAGAACCATCAATTGAGCACGCGGCAATTCCCTCTCGTTTGCGCCGGAGGAACAGCCCGATTCCCTTTTCACAGAATAGCTCCAATCCTTCGTCCATCACCACAGCCTTATCTTATAGGCGAGGAGTTTCCTTTAATCCCCATAATCTTCGCCAACAATCTCAGCTATTATTCGATTCGATCGAGGGGATGAACTTACCGAGATTTCTGTTGAAGGGGGGTTCGTATTCCGTAGCCCTAATCGTTCGCACATCACATGATCGATTGAAGCCCGCAATTTCTGCCGAAGCACTCCCCGAAGATCCAGACGCTGCTTCGCCAAATCCTTCAGACGAAGCTTCAGTCGAAGGCTCCTTTCCCTGACTTCGCAATCCTCTACAAACAGACCGCAATTTGTTTTTCAATATGTGTTTAACCAGACCAAACCGGTTCGGGGGTGAACCGATTCCCTGAACCAGTCTTCTTATCCTACTTAACTATAATCCTTTTTAATTTATCTTAATTCTTATTTTTAATTAAAATTTAACCTACTATTTTCTTCCTCTAATTAAACCTCTTATAATTTATTTTCAATTAACACTTATTCAAAATTCTTACTTAATTAATTTCAATAAATCTCTAATTCTATTAAATGAATTTGTCATAAATATCTTTACATAATTTTGTTAGGAAAAAATCATCCAAAATCTCCAAAATTCATAATTACTTTTATTTTTAATCCCAATTAAATTTCAGAGTATTACAATCCTTCCTCCTTATATAAATTTCGTCCTCGAAATTTACTCGACATAAACGCTTTCATTAACTTAACCATTAAGACACAATTATACCCAAATGAAGCTTGCGTAAATAATACTTGCATTACATCCTTAATACTTTCTCACACCAAATCTTGATCCAAAATTCGATACAATAACATAAATTACAGACACTGTGTAACGCGCCTCACACACATACGACCCTGCAGACACACTTTTCACTTGCATCCACATAAATCGAAGTCACTTTGCTACAACTTTTGTTGATTTCTTTTCCAACATTGGACAATTTTTGACCAAATATCCAATCTCATTACCTTTAAAAGACTATTTTGAATTAACATGACACCTTTCTATACGACTTCTCTGCACTAAATTCCAAGTATGACTTATCATTTATTATTTCCATCATTCATCTTTATCCAAAGAAACAACACATCAATCACGGTTATTCAAACTCAATGTTATTTAATTTGCAATCATTTCCCAAATGAGTACATTTCAACTTTACACGTGGAATAGTTCTATTACACTCCGAAATACCAATTTTCTCATACTTCACCTTATTGGACATCTCCAAGAAAAATGACTAACTTTTTAACGAGATCAAGTTAGGTATCTTCTCTTACAGCTTTTCTTACACCTTCGATCTTAGCATGTTTAAACACACCGCACATCATTCGAATTCAGCCTCCTACACTCGTATGATTCAAAATCTTTCCTCCAACACATGGTGGCTTCAATCACCCAAACTTTTAGCAATTTAGATCTTTGAGAACCATCAACTACTTGTCTCTCAGTTTTTTTTTTCCCAATCTATTTCATAATTTAACCCTGAAGGTTCAATGCTTTTGTTAGTCTACTGACCATGTCATCTCTAAGATTTTTACTCTATTATGTTTTCTTAACCATTGCGCTCATATTCAACCAATATAGTTTACTAAAGCTTCGTCTATGGGCAGAATGACACTTAAATCGAAATCCTCAAAATATAAGCCTTCTCTACTATTTACCAAGGTAATATTCTAAACAAATTAGGACCTCATTTAATAGATCACTATCCACCACAATGTTGATCTATCATAACCGTCGCAAACAATTAAACCCCAATCAACAATTTATTCGGAGTACCGACCTAGTGAACTTTCAGACCTAATCGTTTCCAAAATTCATCAACTTATAAGAAGCAATTGAAATCCAACTTATAGTTAATAATTATAACTCATTACACATATGGACTTCCCAACCATTTCCTAAGTCACAACATCGCTCCGTATCTTACACATATATAAATCTTGTTTTAAGTCCTTGCATAAATTAGTGCAACTTATACTCATTACTGCTCACACAATGCGAGGCAAACCGTGACTGTGTATCAACTTAGACACATACACTGTAACCATTCCCTCCAAATCGGCTTACATGTCCTTATTATGCGAGTAAGGTCCTTGTCGTAAAAGATCTTCTCAAATTCTATCAACACCATTTTAATCACATTCTTGGGCATTCTGGTTGGTTCCTATTCGAGAGAGAACTTAAAACAAATCTAACACAGACCCTATTATCCATTTTAAACTTGTTTTAACTTACCCAAATACCAGGATATTATTCTCAACATAACTTAAACTACAACCCAAAACGACAACAGCGAGTATCTTAACTATCTCCAAAATTCATTCTCAATTATTAATCCAAGCTAGTCGTACAAACAAACTAGATTTTTCAAACTTCTAGTCCATGGCAAAGACCTAACCTATGCAGGAAACAATAATTAATCAATTTCTAATTTTTAATCAAACAGATTTCTTATCCTTATTTAAGGCAGATTCCTAGCTCAACCATTACGGGCATTGATCACGATACCAAATACCCAACTATCTGCCAGTGAAGATCCAAAACATTTTAATGATGTTCTTTATCATTTTTGGATATTTCTCCAATTCTTTGCTCACTAGCACCTTTGTTATTTATACTAAGGGAAGCTATTCTTACCAATTCTTCTTTGAGTCAGACTATGTCCTCAAAATCCACTTAATCTGAAATCCTCAAATGTTCTTTCTATCCATTATAATTCTTTCCCCCATCTAATCATTTTCATCTCAGGCAACCTCGTCCAATTGTTCACTTAATCTAGTTTATGTACGAGTTGTCCTTTTCTATTTATTTATTTATTTTTTGTGGTTTCTCTCCATTTTCCTTACTTTCTTCAAAATTTATAAAATCTAAGTAGTTCTAGTACTGTTTATCACCTCACTTAATCCGCAAAGAAGAAGTATCTTCACCCCAACACAATACTATCACATTTTCCATAGACCTACTCACTTAAAATTTTAATTCGTTATTCTATTCCTCCATATTAGGAAATTAGTTTCGTATATTTAGGGAGTATTATGAATTTATAAGTTTTTCGTAAATTTATTAGTATAAGGCGGTAATAATTTATTTATTTATTTATTTTTTATTATTATTATTGTTATTATTTTAATAAAAATTTGGACAGAGTCTCCCCTATTTCTTTGCTCCCCCAAAGCTAGTTTCACTTATCATGCATTTAAAATCCAAACAGTTCCTGTAGTTTATATCTACTATGACACACAATTAAACCTAATCGTCAACGATATACCACAGAGTCCAAACATTTCATCAAACTTACCAGTCAACAAGGTATCTTCTCCAGCAATATCTATCATGCTCTAACTGAGGCATAAAGATACATCTAAATGGGTTATGCAAAATTCTTATTTAAATCATCTAACAAAACATAAATTTAAACAACATTAAATGAACTTACAGTCAATGAATTATTTCCATGTCGAAACTTGTACTAGTAGGCAGTCTACAGAATTAATTTTAAAAGACAGTTGCTCTGATACCATAAGTATAAGAGATAGCCCCCACCCAGTGAATATTGTCCACTTTGGGCCTCGGCCCTCACGGGTTTGTTATTGGCAATGGGTATCCTTTGGCCCATCCCAAAACGCGTTCATTGCGGTAAGAGAGCTAGCCACTTATATTCTACTCTCTTCCCCTTCCCCAAGTCGATGTGGGATTGCACACCCTTCCATATGAGATGTCACAGATTGGGTGGAAGTTTCTATGAACGAATTGTCAAACTCTTTTATGGCAATTTGGAAGTGTCCACCCAATCATTAGAGGTCCAGATTTACATGTTTGGACAAGAGTTGAGAAACACTCCCAAGGATATTAACGTGTTGCTTGGATGTTCTGCAGAGGAACTAAGCTAGCACTATTACCACATGTTTCGGGAGCCACATTTCATTAGACAAGGAGAAGGTATGACATTACTTAGATTGTTGCATCATGATCCTGAGATTGGAGCGTACAAGAAGCCAAAGTTCAATAACTTGAATGTCATAGCCTGAGTGATCTACATCATCATGACGCACACCATTTTGCCTCGGGATGGATATCAAGACCATGTTAGCTACATGGATCTCTATTTGCTGGAGAATGTGTTCACTAGAAAGAAAATGAACATCGGCTTTTTGATTTTGAGTCACATGTACGAGGTCCTCAACAACCAGGCCAAGAGTCTGTCATTCAATTGGCTTAGTCAAAGGATTGTTGATCATTACAGGGTACAGATCTCGGATGAGGAGCTGATTGTAACGACCCGGATTTCTACTTATCTTAAAAATACATTAAATTTTAAAATTTTGTTAAGTGACTAAAATCGTTATTTAAAAATCTTTTTAAATAATATCAGAGTCTTTTCCTTGAAAATTCGATCGTCACTTAACTCATTTCAACCGTCATAAAAATAGTGGCAACTACAATTTAGAAATTCGGCGGAAGCGTAATTTGAAATATTACTTAAGGTAGTGAACAAAGTTTAAGGTGTAACCTACTCAATACAAGGGTTAGGGCAATAGTTAACGTTTTACAAAACATGTTTGTCGTTAAACCCTTACAAAATAGATACTTTTCCTTCCCTTGAGTCATGCCTCTACTCTGGTCGCGTTCCCTCCGGATACACAGCAGGCTCCACGGGTAAGACCTCCTTTGCTCCTAATAAAATCATCTCATTACCTACACCACAAGTAAGAACGTGAGCCTATTGGCCAAGTAAGGAAATGGGTTAATACAAATGCATATGCCTCTCTTTAGTTCTTGTTGGAATGGGTACCGCCCCAAACCAATCATTGCATTACATTCATTCGTTCTTTACTCGTACATCGAGCTAAAGATTGGAGGGGTCTTAGGGGATGAAATAGTTGACCGGACCTAATCCTTTACTTGTAACTAAGTCCCTGTTCCCGTCAAGGTAGGGGGCTTCGCCTAGCTGCAGGCTAGAGCCACTACCCACCCCCCCAACTCCCTTTTCTTCTTCTTTTCTTTCATTTCTTATAGTTTTTCCTTTCCCAATGCATGTGAGTAAGACCCCAAAGTAGCACTCCCTATGAGTTTCTATTAACATGATGTATGATGACATAATGAATCAGACAGTGCATACATGGAGAGTAAATAGCAGTAATTTAAGGGAAATTAAACAGTGCATTCATGGAAGGTAAATAGAAATAACTTAAAGGAACTAAACGGCACATTCATGTAACGGAAATGACAGTAATTCGAAGAAATGACAGATCAGAAGTTAAACGACAAAATCTAAAGGTACATAAAGGAGAACAAAGCCATGTCTGAATAATTATAAGGTAACTGCAACGGCGTACAATCAACGGGAAATAATGACAGAACATGCTTTTTAATGACAATATACAACAGCGTACAATAATGGAATGGATCAATGAAATCATTATAGCAGCGTACAATGACGAAGAATAACAACATAACATGCTTCTTAAATGACTATCAACAGTAGTAAACAATAATGAAACAAAATAGCGAATCATGCTTCCTAACAACTATAAACAGTAGTAATAAACCCGAAACATGCTTCTCAATCGACTATAAATAGCAGCGAATAATATCGAAACGGGACAGTGAAACATGCTTCTTAAGCGACTATAAAACAAAATGGGAAGCGACGAATAAAGTTACAGATCATGCCTTTAAAATGCTTAACATAATAGTGAGTGTGAAAGAAAACAACAACGGAAATGAACAAGCATGCTTTAAAACTTTATAGCGAGTACTAAGCTTGGCAGGAAATTAGTCATGAACGTACATGTTTTATACATTAACAGCAGATGCAAATATAATCCACAAAATAGAGCGTGCAAACGTGTTTCGAACTTCGACAGCGAATACTAAGTACAACAACGAACTAAAAGGAATATACATGCTTTATATCTTTGATAGCGACTAAATATGCAGGAAAGATAGACTTGAAAATACATGTTTACGTATTCAACAACGAACACAATTATGACCGTGGAACGAAACGTGTATACGTGCTTAGCATTTTGACAGTAACCACGAAACGAAATCAACATATTAAAGCACACAAAACATGCTTCTATAATGAGGGATACAGCGAGTTATTTGATTCAACATGCATTGGAAATAGGCTCATAAATTAATCAACCTAAACATGCTGAATAAGCCATTCAGGGAAACCAACTTAACGAATAATGATCGAAGACATGCTTTGTAGTTCGATATGGAAAGAAACGTGCTAAATAAATCACTGCTAATCAAAACGAAGATATTTATATCTCCTAGCCAGAACCAAGAAACAACAACATTTATAAGTTACGTTTACTAACTAACAAGTAATATGAGAAGCAAAACAGAGTTAATATTCTAAAAAATTTGCTAACAATTCATGTGTGCATATCATTCTCTTAGACAATTTTGGTTTATCAGTTCACATTGTAAATATATATTGTAGCAGATCGTTGTCCATTTTCCATCTCCTAAGTCATAGGGAAGTCATTGCAATAAGAGAAAATTACATTAACGAAGTTCACAGAGATTTAAACAGCAAGAGAAGATTTTCAGCAAAGCTAGAAGCAACTACAACAAGGTATCCAACAGAGCATCTCCAAAAGATTTATAGAAACTTAAGGTAACTCAAGGAAACTACAAAAATCCAACAGCAAGAACATTCATGCACGCACACTTTACTAGGGTATAGGGCCTCCAAATGGCCAAAGACTACCCCAAATTCCTCACCCCTCTTTGAAGAGAACACACAGGGACAACAGAACTCCACTCCGTGTAACGCCACACCCCCGCCAGACGAGAAGGAAGCTAGACAACGGAGAAGAAGAACGCAGTGGGAGGAAGAAGAAATGGGTTGAAGCTAAAAAGGAGGGCTTACCTCTTGGAGACAGGTCGTACGCCTGGCAGGGGGAGATGTAGGAGAAAGCTCCTGCTGGTCAGGATGTGGTGGAGGGCAATTTGTGTCAAGGAGTTGCATTTCTATTGGTTGATTCGTCGATTTTTTCTGATTTTAAATCATTTTCTGACACAGATCTACTATCTTCTGGACGAGTGCGGACGTGACGATCTCGTCCGCAAGTGTAAAATTTCTAAGACTTACGGACGAGAAATGGCATCCTCGTCTGGTCTGTACAGTCCGAATTCCGCATTCGAACGCGATATGGCGTCCCCGTTCTTCTGAATGTGTTAAAAAATCAGACAGATTCGATCCGGACGTAGTCATCCGCATCCGCATCGTCCGGACGTCGTCCAAAAGTCTCCAGACTTGGACAGATTCAATTCAGACGCAGTCATCCACGTCCGCATCGTCCGGACATCGTCTGAAACTCCACGACACAGGTGAACTTAGGACGCGAAAATTGCGTCCCAAGTCGTCCCCAAGCGTTCTACATGCGTGCGGATGCCAGTTTTCATCCCCATGGCGTCCGCTTGCGTCCGAATAGGCCAAAACTCTATTTTCTTCACATTTTCCAACTTAAATTTTTATCCCGTAATATTTTCTCACAATTACATGTCATAAATTAACACGTATAAATACGCAATGTCATATATAATTTTCTCCACCGTTGATTACATCGCGTATACGAGGAAATTAGTATCGGGGCATTACACCGATAATCAAAGAGAAGGCCACTAATGTCCACAACAAATTGAGAGTGGACCGAATAGGGTTTAGTAAAGTTGAAGGGGTATGGGTATGCATGACTTCATCCAATCCCACCCCAAAAATGTGAAGGGAGGTCGAACGGCTGAAGTACAAATTCAAAATTTTGACCGCAAACCAATTATCAATTCAATTACAACCATATCATGCATATGTGCATTACAAACGCAAACCAAATTATCAATTCCATTACAAGCATATAATGTTCATGTGCACTAAGAATCGGTGTGTTGTTCATCTAACCACATCAAGCATTTGTATTGTTTCTTGAAGAACATCCAACTGTCTACCTCGAATAAACTGTTGTAGATGATGTATATCTAGTTTCGACACATAGTTCATCTATTAATCCGTACATGTTTACTCATTCAATCTCATTATCTTATGTTCCTTATTTGATGAACTTGCCGTGATTTGCATACAGGTGTCAGATGCAAAACCGATGCTTCGCTTTCCTTACAAACTCTTTGATAGCTGGCACCAGCCCCTACAAAAATTCATAGTATGCCCCACCACGGATCGTCGTGCGTTGTTCTGCATTCCTGTGCCCTAGTATATAAGACTCAATGGTGCTTTCCGGCGAGTTCACCCCGAACCACAAAATCCTCGGCGACGCTTGGTACAATGTTGGAGTATAGTTCAACGGCGATGTTCTGAGGGTTAAGTACTACGGTTTTCCTGTCGAGCAAGAAGAAGTTTTCGATGTTCATAAATTTAGAGACTGTAAAGAGGTGAAAGAATTCGAGGCTAGGTTTCGGGCACTATCAGTACAGTTACATGACTCTGAGTGCTCTGAGACGCTCTGTTATATGCGAGTGTCGGAGTTCTGTAACTATACCATCAAAGGCCGAAACCTATCCTCCAAATCTTTCACCTCTTTATAGCTCCCAAATTTACGAATATCGAAAACATTGTCTTTGTAATACCTCGACTCTTCGAAATGAGATTTAGTAAGAATAATTAAGGATTTCGTGGGATAATTCTATTATGAGAAATGATACCCCGGAAGTACGTTTGGTAAATGTATTAAGGTTGGAATAATTGTTGGGAAATTATTGGATTAATTATGGTGTAATTGACATTTTTGGTCTGAGTCGCGATCGAGGATGCGATCAAATATCTCGACCAAAATGCATCACGGATTGCTCTTTTCATTTTCGATCGAGTCGAGGTCGAATATCTCGACCAATATGCCTCACAGATTGCTCTTTGCATTTTCGATCGAGTCGTGGTCGAGTATGCAGTCGAATATCTCTACCGAAATGCATTACAGATTACATAGTTTGTAATATCCCAGATTTTAATTGGAATTAAAATTATATTTTGGAATAATTTTATCCTGAGATATTATAGTCTGATTTTCTCTTGGAATCTGTAATGAGATGTTATGATTATGGAGTATATATTGTATCAATTATTGGATCGATGTTGAACGATTGATTACGAATTTAACGGAGAAGTAATTGAATTGATTTATTTATAAAAGAAATTAAATTAATGCATGAAATTATAATTATAATTAATGTAAAAATGGACAAAACGCTGAAGATGAAATCAACAGTCGATCAACCAAAACAGCGGTCGATCCAACTAGATGGCAATCGACCGCTATGTTGGCGACCGACCGCAGACTAGCGGGTGATCAACCGCCAATCACCCAATCGACCGCCAATCACGTTTTGTACAAATTGCTACACTCCACACGTTTTGTACTGTATGAATTGCTGCTTTCACATGGACGAATCTGCCTATAAATAGGCATGGCATTCTAAAGGAAAATTCACACCAGAATGAGAGAAAAGAGAGAAGAGCCTGAGAGAGAGCAAAGGAGAGGAGAGAAATAAGAGGGTTTGTGAGGGTTTTGGAGTTGTAAAGTTCAAGGTTAGATTAGCCACTTTGATCTTAAAGCAGGAATTTCATCGAGGGAAATTACGCGGTTGGTCTAGAAACTTCGATAACGATTTTTGACTCTTCTTAATTTATTTAAGTGATAATTTTAGTTAATTTTATTGGTATTATCATTTTAGAAATATTGAATTAAATATATTACCGTTATTATCGTTAAAATTATATAGAAATGTTAAATCTAATATACTATCGTTATTATTACCAAAGTAAATTAGAAATGGTAAATTAAAATATAATAGCGTTATTATCATCATGTTACTTAGAAATAAAAATATGCTATTATTATTATCACAAATAATATTAGTGGTATAATTGTGCTATGCAAAGAAATTCTGGTAAGGGACTGGTATTTAAGAGGATCCGTTGTGACCCACCAGCCTGTCTTGGGAATTTATTTGGAAAAGATATTCTATCTAAGGAGATTGGTATTAAGTGATCTATTAAGAATTGTCAACCTTTTCTGGGAATATTCTAATCGATACTATCCACGAAGAGATAAAATGATTAACGAAAAAGGATAGTTGAATAATTAATTATAATAAATACAGATTCAACTATTATACATAAGCTATCGTATAGAAAAAGGGACAATATATATATATAATTAGTAATTAAGAAAGATAAACAAATATGGTAAAGAATAATTAACGGGAAATACGATAAATGGTAGTAGTAAATAAAGAGTTAATGGTATCAAAGTTAGGGTTTATAATGGATAACTATGTTAATGAATAAGCGATAATTATTTTGAAGGTAATAACGAGAAACGAATAAGGTGCTAAACACGCTAAGAACCACAGGTAAGTTGATATGCATATGTTTTGGTCTTCGGACCCTACATCGTAAAGACTTAGGGGTTGTATGTTGATTGTTTAATACTTTCATAGAATATTTAGGTTGTTTACTACTTTACTAGAAATTGAGCATGTTCTGTATATTGTGCTATTGGTTGTTGAATGTTTATTAGAATTATGTTCTTTGAATCATATGTTTAATAGACAACATGCTTAGAGATTTTATACTGTATGTATTTACGAGCATCATGCATCATGGTTTAAAAAGATACGAAAATGATTTCACATGTATAGTTTTAAAAGGTGGCTAATGGATGTTCATACATACTAAGTGTACGGTATTCGTGGAAGGCTGATCACCCGAAGCAAATGACCATCATTTGGGCTGTAGGATTATCCCTTGATCCGACTAAAATAGATAAATATAAAAGACTTAATACGAGGCAAATGGTATGCGTGAGACTGTTTAAGTTCGTGGACAAAGATTGGGACACAGTCGCTAGTTCACTAGCTAAGCTTTCGGAGCAAGCCATTTCTGCCATATCAATTGCAAAATCCCTAGACAAAGACCAGGATAAACTAAGACTTAAGTCCCTGGACAAAGACTGGGACAGACTAAAAGTGAAAGTAAACTGAAGACAGAAAACAGAAACGCAAATGGTTTTGAAAAGAGCATAGCATGAGCATTATACAGTTTTTACTTATATCACTTATTGGGCATTAGGCTCATAACTTACTGTCTTGCGATGTAGAAATATGCTTAAAAATAAAGGGACAATACACAGAATAGTTGGTAAAAGATTTACATGCAGCGAATCTTGTGGTTAGTTGGGCTAAAGAGTAAATAGTTTTTGTAAATAATAAAGAAAACAGTTTAAGTTTAATAATTGTTTATTTAATGCTTCCACTATATTTCAAGAAAAAGAATTTTATAAAAGTTATTCCACTGCTAAAATGTGTTAAATAATTATTATTTCTTAATGCGATAAATTGGAAAATGGTTTAAGTAATGGATTTAACACTCGGTTTTTAAAAGAAAATCTTACTATGATATTATAAAAGAAAAGTTTTAAAATTCTCACAATTTTCAAGAAAAGAAAAAATGGGATGTTACATAGTTGGTTTTCGGTCGAAGCATCGGTCAAGGTCGAGGTAGAGGGTTTCGACCGAAATGCATTACATATTGCATTTTTAATTTTCGGCCGAGTCATCGGTCGGGACGCGGTCACAAGGTCCGACCGAAACACAAATCAGAGGTGAAAATTGGGTAATTAGTCGATGGTGTGGTCAAGGGTTCGGTCGGCTTACTTGACCGAAAAGTCTATTTTAAACGAAAAATCTGATTTAGTGAGCCATTCTTTTATTTTTCTCCTTATAATTTTCCTCCTCTCTCGAGACGATAGTGAACTTTCCACGTGGAGATTAAGCATTGGACCACCCTCTTTGAATTGGGTGGTTGTCCCTTGAACCTTAGCGTCCACGTGAAGTCTCCTCCTGCCTATAAATTGATGGCAGTGGATGGGTATGCATTGGGAACTTTCCATTTCTTTACAGAGAGCTGCAACAGAGTGAGTGAAAGTGAGGCATTCTTTTGTTCTTTTTCCTGTGAACGAGTTCGTGAGTGAGAGTGAGAAGAAGGAGGTTGTTGCTTAGTTTTTTGGAGTGAGCCATTTCCTCTGTCATGCTTTTGGATTGTTGTTGCTGTGAAGTGGTGCAAGGAGAATCTTCAAGAGGTAAGAAATAGAGTGTAGTTGGCCAGAGGAGGCACTGCATCACGAGAAATTGTTGACTGTTTGGTTTGAAATTCTACTCTACGTTGATTTCTTGCTAATTATTGAAAATGTTTGGATAATTGCTGAAATTGTTGATTTCTTGCTATTGATCTACTTGGATAACCTATTGAAATTATTTGGATAATTGTTGCAATTATTAATTTCCTACTGAAATTAGTTTATATGCTTGGGTACGATTTGCTGAGCTTGAGAACAAAAGAAATTAAGGTTAATTTTACCTGAATAGTCGTTGTGATTTTGAGTAATTATGCTCATATGAAATCGTTAAATCATGCTCACACGAATTGTTAAATCTGCTGCACTGTTTGGGTACAAGAGACATTTAAGATTTACTGGACTAATTTGTGGTGGATAATTTGTTAGTTACTTCTACACGTCATTAATAAAATATTGTCAAAGTAATTTCTGTTGATTTGGAAACTATGCCTTTTTGTTGCCAGTCGTTAACTTGCTGCTAAGAAAAGAATAGTCATGGCCATTTTCTGTTGAGACTTAACTACTGTTAATTGTTTAGTTAAAAGCTGCTATGAATTCTTGTACAAAATATTCTCTCTTGCTGTCTCTGGTTGTGAAATATTGGGCTAGTATAGTCTCTGGTATATGGGTAAATAGAAAATGATATGGATTGTTTCGTCTGAAAATAAGCTGTTATGTCACAGCTTTAATATTTCCTTGATATATATCTTGTATTATGTTATAAATTGTGGCATTCATACATCATAATAGGACTTATGAAATTGTGGCATATGCACGGCATATTTAATAAAACGAATGAATAAACCTAAATAGGTGTGTGGGGGTTCGGGAGATAGGGTGATGGTCATAGGTGGGAACACCCCAGATGGAAAGCCTTGCCCCAAGTAGGGGAAGAGTGTCGGTTAGTCCACATTGACCAGCAGATGTATCCCTTCTCTTGTTCCGGAAATCCCCAACGTTTGACAAGACAGAGATTGGTGATGGTTATAGGTGGGAATACCTCAGATGGAAAACCTCACCCCAAGTAGGGGACGAGTGTTGGTTAGTCCACACTGACCAGCAGTTGTATCTTTTCTCTGGTAAGGAAATATAAAAACAGAAAAGATACGTTCTTTTTTTGAGATAGACTGCATAAGCATGAGCATGAGCATGAGCATGAGCATGAGCAAAAGCATAAGCATTGTATTATATCCTATTTTTTGTTGAGGGTTAGGCTCATTGTTTTATCCCGTGATATAGGTATGTACGATAAACAAGTGAACAGGTCAATGGCAGTTGATAAAGGATTTGTACGGGCAGATCTTGTGGCTAGCTAAGTTGAAGATTGTAAAGAGTAAATGAGTTCTAAAAAGCTTTGTAAAACTAATGTAAAAGGTTTATTTATTTTACTCTTCAAATGATTGGTTTATTCATAAAAGCTTTTTGCTGTGATTTAAAAAAAAAAGAAAGAGATTTTAAGAAAATGGTTTTATCATTCGCATTCTCAACTAATTTGTTTTAATAAGTTATTCATTTTTTTCACAAAGAAGATAAAAAGTTTTCAATTTCACACGATTTTAACTATAAGAAAAATTGGGACGTTATAGTCTTGCTCGACATGAAAATCGTAGTACTCTCAGAACATCGCCATTGAGCTCTACTCCAACATTGTACCAAGAGTTGTAGAGGATATCGTGGTTCGTGGAGAACTTACCGGAGCGCACAGTTGAGTCTTATATAGTAGGGTATAGGAACACAAAAGCGATGATTTGCGGCAGATCATTATCAATCTGTCGAGGATCGTAGTCAATCCCTGGCAGAATGTCAATATTAGAGTGTTATTTTTAAAAATATAGTTCCACAGTTGAACGAAATCAATACATATTCGTTCTGCGATGGAACAAAATCAATACGTTTAACGGCAAACGTAACAGCGATATTTGCGGAGACTTTTTTTATCATAGTTCAGCGTTTAATTTGTTAACAAAAATACTTTAGTAGTTGAATGGTCATTAACCACAAAGTAGGATGGTTGATTTATCATTTTCCCAAAATTATTCAATAAAACTCTAATTCAATCAAATAACAATAGTCAATTCAATATTACTTAATCAATGACACTTAATTAAAATCACGCTCGAGAGTTGTGATTGAATGCAATTGATAAAGTAGTATTTATATATGATAAAAAAAAACTCCAAAGAATCGTGGGAACAACAACTGTTTTTACACAATTTCATTTCAATGTCGAGAGAAGATGTGAAATTTTCTATACCAGCTAAAAAGTAGCCAACAATTCCAAAAACCATTTTTCTTTCAAATTTGGGATGCCATTCTTTTATGGGCAGCTACACTCGCAAAATCATCGACACAATAACGTCCTTAGTTGTAGGCGGCACAGATTGCTTTTATGGTTTTACTCAAAAGCTGGTTTGGGGGCCAGCCCACCTGTCAAATGCAGATCCATGCCTTGTTCGATGTTGCGCCAGACACATACCATTGATGATCATGAGGACCTTACATTTAATTTTGTTGCTTTCACTTTCATTATAGATTAATTCATTAAATTTGATTGCAAAGTTTGACCCAAAAATTGTGTATGATGTTTGAAGATTTGTATAAATTTTTGAAATGTTATATGAGAATAAGGGTGGGATATATCACGCCTCAAAGGGAAACCGAGATAAAACAGAAAAAGATCTGAGCCAAAAGAACTGAATCGTTGATTCTTATTTTGAATTTAATTAACTAGCAATGGAAGCCTTAGAAAGTTTAACTTTATGAGTCAAACTCAATATAAATGTTCAATTGTAACTTACAAATAACATGAAATAATATTATCTAAATTATAAAAAAAAATAACTTTAAAATAATATTAAGGAATGAACCTTAATAAAATTTTCTAAGTCTCTCCGAAAACGTTGACAAAATATGATGTACGAGAAAACTTCCAAAATCTACTTAAGTGGTGACAACTGGGGATTATTTTGATTATTTCCTAAAAACGAGAGTCAAATCTCTGGCAAGTCAACTGAGCTCAATAGAGATAGCTTTTATATTCAACTTTTATATATTAAAGATAATATGTGTGCAATTCCAATTATTTATTAACAAGTCAATATATGAAAGAAATAATGACAAACGATAAAATAATTAAGAAAACTAAACAACGGCGATACTCAGACGATCGCAACTGTCAAACAGACTTTGATTAGGTTTTGAGTTTTGGGTATAGGGACACGACACATATAACTGTCTCATTACTCTAGTTAACATTAACAGTGCATTAATGTAAAAATAAATATAACTGAGCTGAACAGTAAATTAAACGTGTTTTAAAATATCATTTTAAAATTTAATGTATGTTGAACATAAAATGACTGCTACCTCGAATTTGAGCCAACCAATACCAATATCCAACCGAAAATGGCCCATTGAATCCCGATATCAACAAGTCCGCTACTATTAAGTTTTGGAAGCTAATCATAATACTTTTACTAAAAATTAGGATTCAAAATTTTAAATTAAATATTTAAATTTTCTGATTAAACGAGGACAACTCAAGGGTTTGAGCCTTGAAGCCCAACACAGGCAATACAATCCAATATGATCCCAGAACGACCCAAGAGCGATCGGGTCAAAATTTGGGATAAAAATTTTAATTTGGGCCAAAACAGTGCATGGGCTAGACCCAAAACAATGCATGAGCCAGGCCCAAACAACATGGTGTTAGCCTAAGTGTCATTACACATATTTGTTTTGATTATGAACGTATTAAGTGTAATTATAAGTTGTTTATTAGTTAATTATGCTTAATGTTGTTTATTGGTTAATTATGCTTAATGTTTTTATCCTGATATTCTTGATGATCGTTATTGGTAATACCCTCTAATAAGGGTATTTAGATGTATTAATATCTTTGTCTAACTACATGCAGTTTATAGTATGATTATTGGGACTTAGAAGCTTCAATGAATGCAATACGAGGAGAAGAGGTCAACTATAGTTATGTGGAGGTCGACCAAAATGTTGAAAATATGAAGAGTCGCCCTACCAAAAAAGAAGTGGTCGATCGGCCAAAATGACAAATTGCTCCCTATTGAAACTGCTAGAAAAGCGGTCGATGAAATGGAAAGTGGTCGACCGAACAAATGCACAGTGGGCTCCTTGTTTCTACACTAAGGAAAGCAGTCGAGCGGCAATGGCTTTGATTGACCAAGTATTTAGAATTGTGAATTAGAGATCGACCGATATGCTAAAGCAGTCGACCGGTCCGACTATACAACACAATGACTATATTCCAACGGTCGGATACCGGTCGACCAAAATGGAGGTGGTCAACCAATTGCGCAATTCTATAAAGAGTGGCACTCCAAATTGAAGACTAAGAAGTGAGAGAACCATATCGAAATGCTGTCAAAATTTATACTCGCGTTCTCTCAGCAAAAGAGTACAAATCCTAACTCTCTTAATCCTTCATTTGAGATTTTACATTTCGAGAGTTAGGCTGTAACGACCGAAATTTTCTTTTGGACGAATTTTAAAATGATTAAGGATGTCGTTTAAAGTATTTAATAATTATCGGATCGATCTATTAGTAGAGTATATTATTTTATGATTACAGAGATTTAATAGAAATTTATGAGATTTCTTGGCATGATTATTATTGGTATAGGAAGTATTGATTATAATGGAAGGATAAAGATATTTGAAAATTATGTGGGGATTATTGTATTTTATTTTGGTGAATATTAGAAAGGAAATTTATGGAATATTTTGAATTCATTGGCCGTGGCTGGGAGTAGGTGAATAGGAAGGGAGCATTGGGTTAAAAGAATAAAGAAATAAGCTACAAGAATTTAATTAAGGATGTAAGGTTATTGATAATATGCTGGGAAATAAGGGAATGTGATGAGAAAAAATAAACAAAAGTATTGCTGAAGGAATTTATAGGGTATTTTCAGAAATTAAGTTGGATTATTATGTTTTTTTTGTAAGGATTAAAAAGGAAAAATTATATGGGTTATGGGGTTATTTAGCAAATGCTAAAAGAGGCGAAAAAAAAATATATATATATACTGCTAGGATTAAAAGGGAAAATTAAAAGTGGAAACTGGCTAATTGGCTAAGGGCTGGAAGAGGCAAAAAGGGGGAAAAGAAAACGCGAGGGACTTGGACGAAAGGAGAGTGACTCCCGCAACCGAAAATCCCCTCCATGAAAATGAGGTGCAGTCCGACGAATAGCAGGCGATAACGCGACGAATGGTACGGACAGAGGGATGACTTCGGTAGGGCGCTTACGTGCATTGTGCGAATAGTGTGAGATTTTTCCCTAGCCCGTGAGTGGGAGAACATGGGACGGTGGCTTCAGGCGGTTATGTTATGCAGCCGATTGCTCCATTGTTAAGGAGCCGAGGTAAGTAATGCTTGAGTGTGTTTTGGCATCGTCGGCCCTATAATGCAAGGTATTAGGGGGTGATGTTTTCTATTTCTTTTACTGCTTGATTTACACATTTCTGAGTTTTTTTATGCTTCATGTTTGAATTTCGGTTCTACATTCTTGGTTACTGCTTGATGAACACTGATGAGGATTTTTTATATTAATACGAGAACTAACAGAGATGAAAAGAATCAGATATAGTATTTACTTTCTAACAATCTGATTACATTCAATAATAACTAAAGGTACTATTTATACAAAAGCTATAGAAAACTGTAAAATAACTATCTCCACATCAACTTAGCTCTACATCAGCAGCTAATTAATCCAATACTCCCCCTCAAGATGGAGCATGAATATTGATGATGTCCATCTTGCCTAACATAGCTCGAAACATATGAGGCTATAAGCTTTAGTAAAAATGTCAGCCAATTGGAATTCAGAGCGAACATAAAGACACTTAATCATACCACGCAAGATTTCTTGACGAACAATGTGGCAATCAATCTCAATATTTTAGTTCGTTCATGAAAGACAAGATTAGCAGCTATGTGAAGGGCAGCTTGATTATCACAAAACAACAAAGCAGGCTGAGAAAGAGAAATATGAAAATCTTTCAAAAGAGTAGAAAGCCAAATTATCTCACAAGTAGTATTAGCCATGGCCCAATACTCAGCTTCAGCAGAAGAACGAGAAACAGTACGCTGCTTTTTAGATTTCCAAGAGATCAAAGAGTCACCAAGAAAAACACAAGAACCAGTAACAGAGCGCTGAGAAGATATACAGGAAGCCCAATTAGAGTCAGTAAAAGCCTTCAACTGCAAATCAGAATTCTTTGGAAAAAATAAACCTTGACCAGGAGTACCTTTCAAATAGCGAAAAACTTGATACGCAACCTTTAAATGCGATGTCCGAGGAGCAGCAAGAAACTAACTAAGAGAATTGACAGCAAAACAAATATCAGGGCGAGTAAAAGTAAGATACAATAAATGACCAATGAGTCGAAAAAAAACCGTGGTATCCTCCAAAAGAGAACCATAATCAGAAAGTTTACAATAAGGATGTAGAGAAACAGAAGCAGGTTTACATCCCAAAAAACCACAGTATTCAAAAGATCCAAAATATAATGCCTCTGATTCAAAGAAATACCATTTGCATTTCTGGCAATTTCCAAGCCAAGGAAAAAACGAAGATCACCCAAATCCTTCAATTTAAATTTGCTGTTCAACATAGATTTAACAGTATCAATATAAGTAGCAGAGCTCCCAGCTATAATGACATCATCCACATAAACTAAAATGGCAGTGAAATGAGTAGAAGTAGATTGAATGAATAAGGAAGTATTAGCAAGAGATTGAGAAAAGCCAAGATCAATAATAGCAGTAGAGAACTTAGAAAACCAATTACGAGAAGCTTGCCTTAAACCGTGTAAGGACTGGTTAAATTTACAAACCAAGTGTTGCTCCCCCTCTCCAGAACAATGTAAATCGAAACAACCTGGAGGTAAACTGATATAAACCTCTTCAATTAAGTCACCATGAAGAAAAACATTATTAACATCCAACTGTACTGGAACCCAACTATGGATAACATCCAACCTTCTTGTTGAGTGAAACCCTTGGCAACTAACCGAGCTTTATAACGCTCAATAGAACCATCTGCGCCATGCTTAATTTTATAAACCCATTTGCAACCAATAAGATGCTTACCAGTAGGCAATGATGTCAAAGTCCAAGTATGATTGTCCTCAAGAGCCCGAAGTTCAACACATCGCATTTTTCCAATCAGTATTTTTAACCGCTTGATGAAAAAACTTCGGTTCTACTTGAGAAGAAATAGCTAAGACAAAACATTTGTAAAGAGGAGATAAATGACTATAAGAAATATAATTGGAAAGAGGATAAGAACTGCTGGAAAGAAAAGGAAATGATACATTGTTGGACAAAAACAATGGTAATCAGCAAGATAAGAAGGAGGTTTAGAAAGTCGTTTAAAAAGAGGTTATGAAGCATCCAAAACAGGAATAGATTCTGAAGAAATCGAAATATCAGTGGAAGAAAGAGCAGTACCATTTGAAGAATCAGAAACTAGTAAGTAAAATGGAGAGGAAGGAGCCGCAAAATAAAAAAAAATAGCATTAGAAATTTTATTGGGAGAAGATTTAAAAGGAAAAAAAAAATTCATGAAAAATAATATTTCTTGAAATCAGAATTCTATTAGTTTCAAGATCCAAAACTTTATAGCCTTTGAAACCAGTAAGATACCCAATAAAAATAGTAGATTTAGCACAAGGAGAAAACTTATCCCCAGAGTTTTTTATAGTAGAAAAAAAGCATAGGCAACCAAACACTTTAAGGTGATTATAAACAGGAGGTTTAGAATATAACATTTCAAAAGGAGTTTGGTTAGATAAAACAGTAGAAGGAAGTCTATTAATCAAGTAAACCGCAGTAGAAATACATTCACCCCAAAATTTAAGAGGAATGTGAGATTGAAATAACAAAGAACGAGCTACATTCAAGATATGCTAATGTTTACGTTCAACAACAGAATTCTACTGAGGTGTTTCAACATAAGAATGATAATGAATAATGCCCTTATTATTGTAAAAATCAGAAAGAGAAAATTCATGAGCATTATCAGAACGAATGCCTTTAACTTTTGCATGAAATTGAGTTTCGACCAAATTTATAAAGGCAGGAATAAATTTCAAAACATCAGATTTGGCACGCAAAAAATATAGCCAAACAAATCTACTATGATCATCAACAATGGTTAAAAAATAACGAAAACCATCATGAGTTTCAACGCGAAAAGGACCCCATATATCGCAATGTATTAAATCGAAACAACGTTAAGATATATGATTATTGCAAAACAAAAGGTAAAGCATGTTGTTTAGCAAGAGGACAAACAGAACAAATACAATTTTTTATTGAATGCAAAAGTAAAGTGTTCTGTAACAGTTGAACTTTAAGGGGTGAAGGATGACCTCACCGATAATGCCAAAGAGAATTATCAGCAGGGGTGAAACTGCCATTTATTGTATCCACATAGACATTGGAAACAGAACAGGAAGAATGAAGAACATATAAGTTTCCAACCTGACTAGCTATCCCAATCGTTTTGGCTGATAACCAATCCTGAATGATACAAGATTTAGAATAGAAAGAAAAGGAACAATGTAACGACCCAGATTTTTCTTAAACTATTTTAAAAGCTCATTAACCTTAATTGAAATCATTTCCAATGAACAGGGGTTATCAGAGTGCATAAAAATCGGAATCGTTAATAAAATCATTCTTTTATTTTTCATTCTTAAAAGAAATTATTCATAAAAATTTCGGAAGCATAATTAAAAGAGAAAACTACTTTTACCGAATAGAAATTTATATCGTGAAACGACTTATAAAAACATTATTCATATTCAAGGTTATAAAACTTACATAGTCCAATTATTCAAATACAACACAAACTGAAACTTAACATTCGTTCCTTCATATTGTCGTACCATACCATACTACTACTCCGCTGGCGTCCTTGTCGAGCCAACCGGTGGCTCCACCGGAATGACCTCTTCCTTTATCACTGGCATAATTCCCTCGTTACCTACACCACAAGTAAGGACATGAGCTTACGCCCAGTAAGGAGATGGGGAAAATAAATATGGATTTCTCTCTTTAGTTTTCTTGGAATGGCCCAAACCAACTTCTTTCATTACGTTCGTTTCCTTTGTTCGTTCTTAACTCATACATCGAGCTGGAGATTGGAGGTTTTTCTTTGAGATGGCCTAACTGTATGGATTCTAACCTCCTGTGTGCATACTAGTCCCTTTCTCGACTTGGTGAGGGTGTATCCTAGTAGCTAGGCTAGATTCGGACTACCCATCTACCCCAATTCCCTATTCGTTCCCTTTTTCAGGCGTATCCCGCCTTCTGGGTTCTTTTCTTTCTCCTCCGGCGTATCCCGCCTTTGGAGTTCTTTCTCTTTCAGGCGTATCCCGCCTTTAGAGTCTCTTCCCTCCTGACGTATCCCGTCAGGGGGTTTCTTCGGTGGTGGACGTATCCCACCCATCTCTAACATTTCGTTTTATTTCTTTTCCTCACTTATACATGTGGGTACCATTCCGAGGCTTACCCTCCTACTTGGTTTCTATTAGCATGGACTTAACCTAACTTTTTCCTAAACAAACGAAACATATATAATAAGCAATAGCAATACGTTAGGCGATCCTATTAAACAACGAATGAAATGAAGATCATTACATGTGTCTCATAATGAATGGAATGGTAGCGTTTAACTAATCGTGCTATTACCAGTCATTATCGTAAACCAGATTAACGGACATGCTTTATAAATTCATGGCATTATAACAGGGAACTAAACGGAAATTAATAGTGAACTATATGGAGAATAAATACTACGAACAAACTTCGGAATTGACGACAATTAACGACGAAATATAACTAATGAAGCATACCAACGAGTTAATAACAAGAGCAAAACTAAAAACAATGTTTCATGACAATATGCTTAACGAAGTCAACCAAAACAGGCTCAATAATTCGACTAAAAACAGAAGGTTTCTAACCAGAACCATGAAATAACAGCATTATAAACTAAATCAAGCATTTCAGGCATTTCAATGCTTTGAACAATTAAATTACATAATCTAGATACTACACATGCTTTAAGCCAGCATAGATATTAAATATGTTACTGAATTAAATTTAGGACAACAAAGAATACCATCAAACACTATCTGCACATTGAATAACAGATGACAAGAATTAAAGAAATCAAACCCATATGTCAATTGTCCATTATTCATGCTTTGCTTCATCATAGCTTTAATCTTCAGTTTCTAAAATCATGCTTAAGAGGAGAACATGCTTAACAGGAGAAACAGAAGCTAAAACTACACTCACACACAGAGATCAACTTGTGGGTAGGGCTTTGACGGCCAAAAAAAACCCCCCAATTCCTTACTGTTGTCAACAGATGAAGGTCCTTTGTGCACTGAAGGAATGCAACAATAGTTGTCCAACCCAGTGGATCGCTCAATTCAGAACCACCTCACAGCTCACTCTCTCGGCTTAGCCAACTCCCTCCCTGGCAGAAGACTCATTCCTCCTTTTAACAGGCAAGAACTAATGGCAGCTGGTAGACAATCATATAACCAGCATAATTGCCACCTATTACGAGTAATGGCTACCAAAAATGTGTTGTTGATCTGCGGACAGGGTGAGGTCCACAGAAAACTAGCTAACCATTGTCCTTGCCAAAAGCATTAACTATCCAATAATCCATCCAGTAAATCGAACATAAGGGAGGCAAAATTTACAGACCAAGAAGACTGACTCACCGCAGTACACCATTTTTACGGAGCTTACCCGTGCCCTACGAATCGGACAACGCTGAGCATCCTGATCCCATCTCACCCAGCACACCGCGCCGTGCTCACCAGCGCAACCAGGGCGGCGTCCACCCCAGCGAAGCCTGGCCGTCGTGAGTCGTCGGCCGACGAGATCTCAGCCGCTTCCCTCTTCTCTTCTCCCCTATCTCCTTCTTCTTCATTTTCGATTTTTAGCAGCTATTGCTGCTATTTGTTTTCTTTTTATTTATTTATTTTATATATATATATATATATATATATATATATATAAACATTTCCTACACTTATCAATTTATTCCCTTAATTTAATCCTTTTCCATAATTCTTTCATTAATTAAAATCCTTCAATTTAATTTAATTAAATTCTTAAATTATTTGCGATTCGTTTCGAATTCTTTATTTGAAAAATCAGATTGCATAAAAGAGTTAGAAACAGAGAGGATACCTGTGAAATTAGAAGCGGAAAGGTTAGAGGTTGAAACATGTCCTTAATTGAATTGATGCGAGGTATGCTGTAACTGAGAACTCAAGAGAGCAATAAGCTGATGACATTGATTTGCCAAGAGAGACAGAACTTAACTAGTGTCAGTGGAAGTGGATTGCTGAAGTCCAACAGAATTGACATCAACAAAGGTCTTCCGGGATGAATTTCTGTCCTTCGGTTTGTAACCCAGTGGATAACCATGAATCTTGAAGCACTTATCTACAGTGTGACCTGTAATGTTGCAATGGGAACAAATTGGTCTTTCCCGTCTGCCTTGAAAAGAAGAACGTGAGTTCTGTGGACAAGAATTAGACAAAAACACCAACTTATCAGAAGAATCATTCACAGAAACATTAATCATTCGTTGACGTTCTTCTTGAATGGTTAAAGAAAACACTTTATTGATTGAAGGCAAAGGATCCATTATTAAAATATGACTCCTAATCTGAGAAAAAGAATCATTAAGTCCCATAAGGAATTGCATGACAAACTCTTGCTGTTGATGTTCAATAAGCAAACGAGCACCACCTCAAGCACAATTGGGAATTGGTTTAAAATCCTGTAATTCATCCCATAAGGTTTTAAATTTCGTATAATATCCACTAACATCCATGGAACCTTACGATAAAGAAAGTAACAAATTTTGAATCTGATAAATCCGTGGAGCACTACCTTGATTAAATCTATCATGCAGATCTTTCCAAACAGCCATGGAAGAAGTTAAATACAGTAAACTATCACCTATTTTCTTACTAACAGAGTTCAAAATCTAAGAAGTTACCATACTGTTGCACCGATTCCACTTATTAAACTGGAAATCTGAAGGAGAAGGACGTTGAATAGTATCGTCGACAAACTGAACCTTGTTCTTTGCGTTTAACACCATGACCATCGCACGCTTCCAGGTGTGAAAATTACTTCCGTTCATCAGATGAGGGACCAAGATCAGACCTGGATGATCGTTGTTGTGCAAGAAAAAAGGATCACTAACGTCTTCAACACCAGAAGCAAAACCAGCGCTAGGGTTAGGGATCGTAGATGAAGCAGCTCCCTTGTTTTTACTCATCTTGAAGCTTCTGAAACAACAAAAGAGTAGGACAGAAAATAAAAGGAATCGTGTAGAAGAATGACTGCGTTGGAAACCGTAGCCAACAGGAATATCTTCTGGACAAAGAAAAAGTCCAAAAGAAAATTCAGAGTTGTGGCTTTGATACCATAATACGAGAACTAGCAGAGATGAAAAGAATCAGATATAGTATTTACTTTCTAACAATCTTATTACATTCAATAGTAACTAAAGGTACTATTTATACAAAAGCTATAGAAAACTGTAAAATAACTATCTCCACATCAGCTTAGCTCTGCATCAGCAGCTAACAAATCCAATATTTATTCTGTTAATCGAGTTTATGTTCTTCATTTCGTTCTTTGCTGGATAGATACTATTAAGATGTTATTCTACTGATTGAGCTTATGAACTTCATCTCGGTTACTGGTTGATAGATATTGTTGGGATACTGCTATAATAGGCATTGCTGAGGATTATGCTCCACTGGTTAAACTTAATTTGTGATCTCTTCTACTGCCTTGACAAACACTGTTGAGGATATTAATAAGTGATTTGGGTTTAGTTCTATTTTGATAGACACTATGAGAGTTGTTCTCTTGATTGAAGTTACCTTCCTCATTTTGGTTACTGTGGATAAACCCTATTGAAATTCATATTATGTTTATATCCTCATTAAGGCCACTGTTTGATAGACTCTTTTAAGACTCATATTCTGTTGATTGAGTTTTATTGCTTATTCCACTTACGGCTTTGAGAAATATGGTTGAGGGTAATAATTTGTTATGTGGATTTGTATTTCAGTTACAGCTTTTGATGAAAATGGTTGATGATAATAATATGTTGAAGTGATTTTTGTTGTTTATTTCACTTACCGCCTTGATGGGCATTGTTGAGGTTATAATCTATTGATTGAGGTTTTGTTATTCATTTCGGTTATGACTTGATGAACATTGTCGAGGATAGTAATCTGTTGAATTCTGTTTTGTTGTTTATTTCACTTACTGCTTCGATGGACATCGTTGAGGATGATAATTTGTTGATTTGGGTTTCTTTGGTATATATGAGGATGGGGATTGATTTTTTAGGCAGTATTGATGTTGTTATGTCCTTGGAAAACTTACTATTACTGTTTTCTTTAATTGTTGGGCATGTGGAGGATTTGTTGTTATTGTGGTTTGATAGGTGCATATGATGTGAAAATGTTCTTGTTGCATTGTGATGTGTGTTCATGCATAGGTTTGCATTTAAAAAAGATAAAATGAGAATAAATGTACATAAATGGATAAGGACGACAGACTGCCCCAAAAAGGTAGGCCAGTAGGACATTAGCCCGTTAGTTTGCTTCTAGCGCAACCTAGAGCTGACTGGTTCAAGGTTTGCTAGGTCATTGTGCATTAAAATGCACAACAGCTAACAAAGGACTCCCAAAAGGGTGGAGTCTGTCTCCCAAAAGGGTGGAGAAAAGTAGTGTGTGCCCCACTGTGGAGCCTACTCATATCCGAAAAGTAAAAGAAAGATGAAGAACAAGAAAGAAAAATGTACGTAAATGGTGACTGAGGACAAGCTGCCCCAAAAGGGTGGGCCAGTGAGACATTAGCCTGTTAGTTTTCTTTCGGCACAACCCGGAGTTGACTGGCCCAAGGTTCGCTTGGTCGTTGTGCATTAAAATACATAACAACTAACAGAAGACTCTCAAAATGGTGGAGTCTGTCTCCCAAAAGGGTAGAGACATCCCAAAATGGTGGAGGAAAGTAATGTGTGTCTCACTGTGGAGTCTACTCATATCTGAAGAGTGAAAGAAGAATGAAAGAAAAGAAAAGAAAAGAGAAAGAAAGAAAGACAAGAAAAGAAAAAAAGAAAAATAAATGTCACGTCATCTCATGTTCATGGTCACATGCATTACTTGCTAAAACTTAGACTTATAGATGAACCTTGCATTGTAGGTACAGATATTACGAAGGAAATGACAAAATGCACGTTGAGGGAGTTTTCTTATGATGAAAATTTGGTGGTTGTTGGGTAATTCAATGATTTATTTTATTATTTTATGGAATAAATATTTTATACGAAATTGGTAAAGGACTATTATAACTTGAGTTTTAGTAAGAAATTCATTTTAATTGATAAAGTCTTCAGCTGTAAAGATTTTTTATAAGTACACGATTTGATGGTTGGTGTTAAAGGTATGTATTATTACAAAAGAAGTTAAGCAACATCGTTAGTGTGATGGTTATAAAGAAAAAATATATATATAACAAGAATTTACTACAAAATAAATTTTACAAAACAGGGCGTTACAACTTTGATATCAGTGCCCCAGGTTTTTAAAATCGATTTTGTACACTGTCCAACAACCCAAGTCTCAGCAAGGAGGAGCCTTCTCAACTGTGAGTATTCTTTGACATTGTGTATTAGCCTAGTAGTTTATTATTTTATTATATGATATTGAGGATATGTTGTTGTTTGTTGATATTGCTTTGTTCTTAAGTATAGATAATTGTGGTAGCTTTATAGAAATGGGCAACAAATCTAGAAAGTGTAGAATATAAGTTGGACTTTGTTCTAGGAGTTAGTCTTTATATGGCTAAAGGTAGCTGAATGGTCAGGATGAAAATGTTTTTGATTAAACAATTGGGGAGGTGTCGTATGTTATGATCATTGTAAACTAGGAATTTTGCTCGTAAACTTTGAGGGGATATTTCCAAAATAGAGCGAATTAGAGGTGAATATGGATGTGACCATGTCATTTGAAGGCTAATGTAGGACTCTTAGCCACATCTTAGTCATGGGAAAGTCATCTACTAAAGGATGAAATATTCAAATTGGATGAGGTTGTCATGTGATATGACCATTGTGGAATTGGAACTTTTATTGGGAAACCCAAGGAGACATTTCTCGAATAAAATGACTTAATTACAAAATAGCTAAGGATGCATATTGACATGACAGTTATAAAATTAAAAGTTAAAAATATTGCATAAACTAAGAAGGAGAGATCAAATTATATAATATTTTATGTACATGCTTAGACTTATAAATAAACAACTTATAATATATTGTCATCATAAAAAAATGGGGAGATTGTTAGCCTAAGTGTCATTAAGCTTATTTGTTTTGATGATGAATTTATTAAGTGTAATTATAAGTTGTTTATTGGTTAACTATGCTTAATGTTTTTATCTTTATTTTCTTGATCATCGTTATTGGTAATACCCTCTATAAGGGTATTTAGATGTATTAATATCTTTCTCTAAGTCTATGCATTATAGTATGATTATTGGGACTTAGAAGCTTCAAGGAATGCAATAGGAGGAGAAGAGGTCGACTACAGTTATGTGGAGGTCGACCAAAATGCTAAGAATATGAAGAGGCGGTTGACCAAAATGGAAGTGGTCGACCGACCAAAATGCCAGATTGCTTCATATTGAAACTGTTGGAAAAGTTGTCGACTGGAAAAATGGACAGTGGGCTCCTTTTTTCTGCGGCTAAGGAAAGCGGTCGAGTGACAATGGCTTTGATAGACCAAGTACTTAGAATTATGAAGAAGTGGTCGATCGATATGCTAAAGCGATCGACTGGTCTGACTATACAACACAACGACTATATCCAAACGGTCAGATGGCGGTTGACCAAAATGGAGGTGGTCGACCGGTTGCGCAGTTCTATAAAGAGTGGCACTCCGAATTGAAGACTAAGAAGTGAGAGAACCTCACTAAAATGCTTCCAAAATTTACACTCGTGTTCTCTCAGCAAAAGAGTGCAAATCCTAACTCTCTCAATCCCTTACTTGAGATTTTACATTTCGAGAGTTAGGAAAGTTTTATTATAATTTTCTTTTCAATTTGCAAATTGTGATAAAAAGGGTGATACCCCGTAACAGTCAAGTGAAAAGGGTGACTGATGGACTACGGGTCAATGCATCATTAATCAAGTTTACAAGATTAGCATGAAGAGATTCAAGGCCAAACATAGGTGGAAGTCCAAGGACAATTGTGGAATATTTGATGGACTTTCCAAAAACTGTCTAATTTTTCACCTTTGATGAGTGTTTGACTATTTTGGCATTCAAAACAATGTCATTTTAAAAAGAGTGCTTCATAAAGATTGTAGCTAACTTCCTAAACTTTTTAGAATGGGTTGGATCGTTAAATTTGAAGTTTTTTTACTATGGTAAAAGCCCACAGAATCGAGAGTAAAGTGGAAACCATTCAAGTGGCCGAGCACCAATATGGATTAACTAACAAAATACATCTAAACTTGGAGAAGAAGAAAGGAAGATATTAATTAAATATTCTATTAGTTAATTAACCTAGTTTCTATTTAATAGAAAATCAGACAACTTATTTTATGAGCCGATTAAGGTTATTGTTGCTTAATTAATTTACTTTTATTTTATAGTTTGTAATTGGCTATTTAAAGCCACTCTATGTAATTTTTTAGGGGATTTGAATGTGATAATAGAAAAGTTTTCGCTTAATTTCGAAATTAGAGTGATTCTTTTTTCAACATTTGGTGAGTTATATCCAAAGTTCCCCCTCATGTGCATTATATCACGGAATTAAGGTTACTTGTAAGTTGGGTAACCTTTCTTGTTAGCATCCACATTCTTACTCCTTAGAGGAAGAAGGTGTGAAGTGGTGTCTAACTTTCCAAAGGCGCTTCATCGACAAATCATCCATACGTGAGTGTTCATCTCAATTATTTCTATTTCTGGCGAAATAATTTCTATAAAAAATATTTCCTAATACGTGGCTGATATTTATATAATTCTTGAAAGGTTCTTTTCATTATTCATCCAAGTTCGCGTGGTCAAAATTTCAGCTCAAAAGCTTCTAAAACGAAGGAGTTACAAGCTTCCAAAGTCAGACTTTCCATAATTGAATTGTGGCAAAATTATGGAAAGAAGAACTGGTCGAAGCTCAACCGCTAGCTCGACCAATCCCTTCATCAACTCGCCACTACCTATTTTGCGGTCAACCGCTAGCTCGACCGATCCCTTCATCAATTCACCACTGCCAATTTTGCGGTTGACCCTCTGCTCTACCGCCAGTTCAGGTTGATCTCCATCCTTCGAGAATCAGTCGATCTCTGCCATGTATTTTCCAAAGGTTGACCAACGCGCCTGTTCTTCAATATTCTGTTGATTAACATACTTCATACGTTTTCAACACATTCCACCAATTGTTCTCCATATTTCTCAACATATTTACAGGTTATTTCTTTACCCCTTCCGCTAGTGCATCATTTGGTATCAGATCTAAAATGATTCTTAATTATGTTCTCTTTTCTTCATGAGGGCATGCGGAAGCATTACAAGCATGGAGGAACTACAATCACTTACGCCTTTTTTTAGCGGAACAATATGTGAAGAAGATTATTTGGCATGGGAAGCAGCGATTGAAGAGGTCATTCAAAGTTCTTATTTTTCAAAGAAGACCATAGTAAAACTTATTCCTTCAAGATTATTTAGAGGAAGAGCTCATTATTAGTGGGACGATTTGATAAAGAAATGAAGGATGGATGGAAGAGAAGACGTCAACACATGGCAGTTAATGAAGAAATTATTGAGGAGAAAATTTGCTCCATCTACCTAACGACCAATCATTAGATGTGAAAGGTCATCCAAAAATCTACAAGCTCAACTCGATGAACTTAATACAATGGTAAAACAACTTAAAGCAAGTATATTGGGTACTCCGACCTTACAAGCACAAGACCATGACGAGGTATTACAAGATACTCTTGAGAAAATTGAGAAAGAAGATATTTATGACGAAGAAGGGCCATTTCTATCGTCTCAATTAAAAGAATAAGATTGTCAAGAAGAACAAGTACCCAAAACCAAACATCTAGAAGACAAAGTGGGCTCCTTGATGACAACAACACAAAAGGAGCAATCTTTTCATATCCAATGCTCCGACGAGAACAAGTTTGCTCCTTATTTATTGAAGAGAGAATTTGTGCTAATATGGTTTCTTTGATTACGATTAAAGGAAATTACTTGGAGATATTAATGCATGACCTCACTTACAAATTTTGGTGGCACGTTAATAAAGACCACTTTGTTCATGGCCGAAGTTTGCATAAGAAAAAAGTATGTCCTTTAATTAAAGATGGAAAGAGTAATGACAATTTGCTTCCATGGATTTTAAGGAAAGTTTGAGTTGGTTAAATAACACAAGAGACATTGAGGTAAACTGAACTTGGACTGATTTTTCTTATGGGAGTTTTACTAATATATTGTTGTGTGATATGATGAGTACAAGCCATCTATTTTTGGAAATAGCAAGACTTGATGACAAGTGGCACATGAATGACAAACATTCAAATTCTTGCTCGATTGTGGAATATGGTACATTAAAGGAAAATTGGTTTGAAAATACTAGGCTTAAAGCAAAGAGGTATGTGCCATTGGACAACTTAATTGCTTGGATTTTTAAAGTTGGATGGATAACATCTTCTTATGTTATTGGCATGATATTTGGTGAAAGTTCCTTTACGGTTGTGCATAGTAGAATATTCTTGATCTTAATAAATCTTGGTGTTAGAGTTAATTACTATTTTTGGATTATGGAAACCTATTGCATCTTGTCGACAACATTACAATTACATGAGGACATTAAATTGATTATATGGAAAAACACTTATGTCAATGAGAATGATAAAGATTTTGTTGATTTTAATTACTATTTTGGAAGTAGAGGAACATGTGACATCTTGAGGAAGTTTCTATTATTTGTTGACATTGATTGGATTCTTGGGCAAGACTTTTATGGCGACAAGAATAACTTTAGGAATGGTTTGTTTTTCAAATACCACTTGCGTAATGTTGCATCGTTGACCAAGATTGAATTGCTAGAATATCTTCCATATATGATCAAATGTAAAAAAGGGAAAGGTGAAATTAGTGGCCAATACTCCAATTCAAAGATCATGTTTCCAAGAATGGCAAAATTTGTGTGTCACTTCATGGGGTTCGAAATTCACTAGCAAGGAAAGTTCTTGGTGGAGACCTAACAAGCCATATTGGAGGAGAGACGATTTAGAAAGTTACCAAGAAATCACAAAAAATGAAAGTTTATGGTGGAAGTTTAACAAGCTATGTTGGAAAAAGAACAACTTAAGGAGTTACCAAAAAATTGTTCTTTGGCCACACATACTCAAAGGTATTCTCACAACTGTATTTATGGAAATCATTGAATTGCAAAGAGGTATCCACGACACTTCTAAGATATTGTTCAATTATGGGTAATGGTTTGTGAATATCTTACTATTATTGGCCTACCACATCATACAAGAGTTATTTCCTTATATCATTTGTGTAGAATTCATAGCCGATGCAAATTTCATGGCCCACAACACATCTCCTTATTTGATTAAGGAATATTATGAAGAGATTACTCTTTGGCCACACATACTTAAAGAAGTTCTCAAGATTATATTTATGGTAATCCTTATTGTGGCCTACATTAATTCTAACTCAAAGGCAAAGAATGAAAATCTTATATTCGAGTTATTGTTCAAGCATGGGAAGAGGTTTATGGAAATATCATTAGCCTATTGTAGCAATCATTATTTGTTTCCTTATTACAACCATGGAGATATTGAAGATATTGCTAAGTTGATAGCCCAAGATGATTCCTTATTTTATGGTAATAAAGAATATGGTGACACAAGATATGATTCGAGGTCAAATCCTTTTCAACCCCAAGAGGATGATGGACTACGGGTCCATTCCATCATTAATCAAGTTTCCAAGATTAGCATGAAGAGATTGAAGGTCAAGCATAGGTGGAAGTCCAAGGACAATTGTGGAATATTTGATGGACTTTCCAAAAACTGTCTACTTTCTCACCTTCGACGAGTGTTTATTTTGGCAATCAAAACAATGTCATTTCAAAAAGAGTGCATCATAAAGATTGCAGCTGACTTCCAAAGCTTTTTAGAATGTGTTGGATCGTTAAAGTTGGAGTTTGTTTGCTATGGCAAAAGCTCACAGAACCAAGAGCAAAGATTAAGGAAAGTCCAAGTGTCCAAGCTTGGAGACCAGGGAAGTCTATACATGGAAACCATCCAAGTGGTCGAGCACCAACATGGTTTACCTGCCAAAATACATCTAAATTTGGAGAAGAAGAAAGGAAGATATTAATTAAATATTATATTAGTTAATTAACCTAGTTTCTATTAAGTAGAAAATCAGATAATTTATTCTATGAACCGATTAAGATTATTGTTGTTTAATTAGTTTACTATTATTTTATAGTTTGTAATTAGCTATTTAAAGCCACCCTTTGTAATCATTTAGGGGAGTTGAATTTGATAATAGAAAAGCTTTCGCTTAATTTTGAAATTGGAGTGATTCCTTTTTCAACCGTTGGTGAGTTATATCCAAAGTTCCCCCTCGTGTGCGTTATATCACGGGATTAAAGTTACTTGTAAGTTTGGTAACCTTTCTTATTGGCATCCGTATTCTTACTACTTGGAGGAAGAAGGTGTGAAGTGGTGTCCAACTTTCCAAAGGCGCTTCATCGAAAAATCATCCATACGGGAGTGTTCATCTCAATTATTTCTATTTTTGGTGACATAATTTCTATCATGCATATTTTCTATTACGTGGCTGATATTTACATAATTCTTCAAAGGTTCTTTTCATTATTCATCTAATTTGGTGTGGTCAAAATTGCAGCTTAAAAAGTTTCTCAAACAAAGGAGTTATAAGCTTCCAAAGTCGGGCTTTCCATAATTGAATTGCAGCAAAACTAATGAAAGAAGAACCGGTCGATCAAGCTCGACTGATCCCTTCATTAACTCGCCACTGCCTATTTTGCGGTCGACCACTAGCTTGATTGATCCCTTCATCAATTCACCTTTGCCTATTTTGCCGTTGACCCTCTACTCGACCTCTAGTTCATATCGATCTCCATCCTTTGAGAATCGGTCGATCTCTACCGTGTATTTTTCAAAGGTCGACCATTGCGCCTATTTTTCAATATATTTGGTTGATCAACATACTTTATACGTCTTCAACACATATTCCACCGATTGTTCTCCATATTTCTCAACATATTTACATATTATTTCTTTACCCTTTCCATTGGTGCATCAATGACACACTTAGAAAGAGCCAATTGTAAAGGTTTGGTTGACACTCGTGAAGTCAATCATCACCAATCGGGAATATTTGGTGATTAAGGATCTCCAAGTCGAGAACTTGGAGCGCGTATGTAGGCCTGGGTTGCTGAACCGAGTGAACAAACTCGGTGTTGTATTTCTTTACTTGATTTTTCTTATACTTGTCATTGTTTGTTTATTTATTATTGATAAATCACATAGGGTTAGAAATACAAATATCACACAAAAAAGTTAGAACGCCTAATTCATCCCTCCGCTCCCCTCCTTTCCTCCTCTTCTTCTAAAGGCGCATATCGATCCTACACATTGGTCGTGGCCCATGGGTTATTCTATCCGCTGATAGAGCGCCCCATGAGCCATTTTGGTCTGCAGAGAGATTTTTTTGTCCACAAACAGAGTTGGAGCCGCATTCTGCTACTGCCACTCCCAGCGATTCAACAGAATCATTAGTAGGCCAAGGCCTTTCCTGACGATTTCAAGCCACAAGCCACAGCCTTTAGCGATTGTAATACCCCAATTTTCATAAATAGAATTAATTAAGGATAATCGAGATTTATTTGATAAAAAAATTAATTGGGGTATAATTGGATTATTTGGAGAAATTTTATTATGGAATTGTTGGGAAAAAATTATATAAATTATTGAGTAATTATTTTGGAAGTCGAATTGAAGAATTTTAATTAGACTGATAATTATCATCAAAAAATATTTGGAAAAAAAAAAAGAGAAATGGAGTTATTATTGAAAAGAAGACATGTGGAAAATTTAATTATGGGATAAAAAGGATGAGTTAGGTTTAAGTATGGATTAATTATTAAATTAAGTTTTATTTTAATTTGAAGAAGAAATTAGTGGGGGATTAAATTGATTTTTATTTTAAATTGAAGAAAAAGAATTGAGAGAGAAGAGAAGGAGAGGTGAACGGTGAGGGAGCCCGAGAGAGAAACGGCGGGAGGAGCGATCCGGAATGCCGATCAGAGAGGACGAACGACGGCTCGGGTGCTCGTTGTCCCGCGCATGGTGGCGACGATGGGCTGCGGGAGGCATTCGGCGAACGGTGACAGACCGTGCGGCACTTCGTACGGCGAGCTAGGGCACGAATTTGGATCGAGATATCCGCGGGCTGTGGATTCCGGCGCCGGTGGAGGTAAGTTTGGACGATTTCCTTCTCCCCTTGGCAATTGTTGTTCGACAGGATGAATTGGCAACGACGATTTGGCGTGATCGGCGAAGGGTTGGATCTGGGCATCGGGTCCGGGTCTAGTCCATGATTAAATGGGTTTAGTTCTCTTCCCAAAACGATAGCAACTTTCCACGCGGCTCTTGCTGGTTGGACCTCCATCCTTGAAGTGTACAATTTTCCTCCAGCTTTGCATCTCCTCGGCTATAAATGGATGGCAGCAGTGGGTGGATACAGAAGGTTAGATTCTATCCTCTGTGTGTGTATTGCTCTATGAACTGTGAACGAATGCTGGAAATGGATGAGAAGGACAAGTGACAGTGAGGTGTGCTGAAGGATGAAGTGGCCGAGTGTCTCCCTGGAATTGTGAAGCTGTGAAGCTACTGAGTTTCCCCTCGGGTCTGCTCCTGTCTTCTAGTAAGGGAGGTGTTCTAGGTTGAGTTTATGTTCTGTCTATTAAAATGGAAATTTGTTGTTGGTTCTGTTGTCTTTGTTTAAGGATAATATTGTTGTGATGGATTATTGGTTTTGCCGAGAATAAGAATAATGTCTTGTTTTACACTTGGATTGTTGCCTATAATGTTCGATTTTCGGTTCTGTACATATTTTCTATTGTTGGATGACAAGCTGCAATTGGTTGGGTTCAGTGAATTACTTTTATGTTCTGTAATTCTTGGAAATGTTAACAGATTAGGATTGGTATTGATATTAAGAAATGAGTATTATGTTGTTTGGATTCAAAATGTTAATTATAGTGATGCATAACTGTTGGGATTGATTTTTGTGGTCTAAAAGGGGGAGTGGTGTTGTATTCAAGGGTTGTTCCGTGTGCCGTTTTAGTGTATGTAGGATGATTTTGTTTGAGTGATAACTTGTCGGACTTGATTTACATGCATGGATTGTTGATTTAGTCTAGTGAATACTCCATTATGGGTTAGTGGTTAGGATATTGACATTGAAGGAAAAGAAATACATATGTTTTGGAAATGATTGTGGTCCATGAAATAAAGGTGTTATGTGCGTTTGGAATAATATGCTCTATGGTTTCGAATTTGAGTCATTGATCGGATTAATGAATAGTATAGAAATTGGATAAGTATAGTCTTACGTCTCAATTCGGATATTGTTATTGAGCTTTGAATTATGGGCCTATAATTCATGGATGAGATTACGTTGGTTTCCGATATATGTTAAGCTTAATTTCTAAACATTATCAATTGTAATTAATTAAGTAGTCTGAGTTATAATTAATGAAGCGTGTTCATTTAAGAAAATCTAGTGAATGACGTATATGGATTAAGAGTAGAAAAAGATTAATAGTTAAATGATTAGAGAAATAATTTAATGTTGTTGAAATGTGAAGGTGCGAAAAAGGAAAGAAGATAGCAATTATGTGTGAACGCAACACATCCAGGTAAGTTGATACTTACTGTGTTTTGGTCTATGGACCCTCCATCGCAAGAATTAGGTTTTGCATGTTGTGTGTTCTTTTAATAATATGTTTATTAGACATTTATATGATCATATAGGACTGTATGTATTTATAGGCATATTGCATGACATACCTAATATATGGAAATAGGCATGTGGGGGTTCGGGAGAATTGGGAATGGTTGTCGTGGTGACACCCCTATTGGAGTGTCTATCCCCACTTAGGGGGCACAGAGGCACAGGTTAAGCCACGGAAATCGTAAGATTCTCAATTCTCTTGTACTGAAATCCCCAATGTCTTCAACAAAGCGACTGGGTATGGCTCGTGGTGACACCCCTATTGGCGTGGTTCCTCATCGGAAACACAGGTTAAGCCATGAGAGCAATTGACTTATCCATCACCCCAAACTAACAGATGAGATACGGATCTCCTCTGTAATGCATCGCATGATCACGCATCATATCTGCATTTCATTTTCTTTTATCACTTACTGAGCATTAGGCTCATTAGTTACGTCTTTTGATGTAGGTACGTACGAGAAAACAGAAGAACGGGTCAAAGACAGTTGATGAAGGAATTGCACAGGTGAATCTTGTGGCTGGCTGGGCTAAAGGATTTAAAAGGAATTTATTTGTAAAAAGAGTTTGTAAATTATTTAACATTCTTTAAATGCTTCATTTTACTTCTGCTGTGTTTTATAAAAAGAATTTTATTACTTTTTCTACAATTGATAAATGTTTTAAGAAAAGAGTTTTAATGCTAGGGTTTTATAAAGAAAAGTTTTACTCTGCTTTTATAAAAAGAAAAGTTTTAAATTTCACGCGATTTCAAGTAAATAAAAACCGGGTCGTTACAGCGATTCTGCGAAATCATTGTTGGCCAAAATGCCTTCAGCGATTCTTCTAAATCGTTGTTGGCCGAAAGGCTGAAACTGTAACAACCTGATCCTAAATCTCTTCGTTAAACGATGTAATCAAATTTTGGAGATAAAATTTCATGATACAACTCATCTCTATATACGTTAAGTGGTGACTTGTAATTTTGTGGAAATTAATTCTGATGAAAATCTAGTTGAAAATGTGAAGGAAATGAGATTTTGGTCTTTTCGGAAGACTCCGAACAATTTCGGACGAGGCGGATGCAGGCAGACGTTGTGCGTTTGAATCTGTCCAAATTCTGGATGAATTCAGACGACGCGGACTATATCTCAGATGAGGCAGACGTTGTGGATTTGAATCTGTCCGAAATCTGGACAAATTCAGATGACGAAGACAACATCTCGGATGTCATGTTTGCGTTCGAGTTCTGATTTCGGATGATACAGGTAGAATTCGGAAGCATCCCCTTGTCCGAATCCTCACTATATAGTGAAAGTACTGATTTAAAATCAGTACGAAAATGACACTCAACGAATAAAAACGCGAGACACCCAACCTCACCCCCCACGATCCCGACCAGTAGAGGATGTTCCCTGCAACTCCCCTGCCACACGTACCATTTGTCCCTAAGGAGAGTCTACATTATCCAGCTATCCTTGATCTTCTTCTTCATTGTTTTTCTCTTGGAGGGGTTCTGGAGGCTGCTGCTTAGAAGGAGAGCTGCTGTCCGAGTGAAGGTTCGACCACAAGGGGTAAGGAATGAGTTGTCTTGGCTTGAGGAAGCCCTACATCCAAGTAAACGTGTGTGTGTGTATGATTTCCTTGTGTTTGATTTCTATGATTCCTTGGTTGCTCTCGAATCTCCTTAAAACCTTTGATAATGCTTTGTTGGATGTCTTGTTTTGGTAGTTATTTCCTGTATATCTACTGTTAGTTCGCTTCAATGTTCGTTTTATTTTCATGGAGGATTCGTCTGCTTTGTTGAGAATGAAGAAAAGTAAAGATAAAGGGAATGTATGATCAATGAACCTATTAAGAATGAACATGAACCAAATGTAGGAATAATGGCCCTAATATGTGATTATATTGGCAGTGTATTATACTATGACTTGCTCCTATTCAAAGCATGAGTTTACTCCCCGTTTGTTCACAATTCTTTTGCTGCTTTAATCTGTAGTTATTCTAGTTTGTGTTATACTGCTGTGTTAGTCAACTAAAAACATGCTGAGTTGCTCCTTATGCTATCATTATGGTCACTTAAAAAGCATGTCTTCGTTGTGTCACTTCCGCTACTTGTACCACTATTTCTGTTACCATTATTAAGAAGCATGTCCTTCGCGGTTTGGTTCAACATTAATGCTGCAAATGGTTATCGTTAGAAAGCATATACTTGCTATTCATTTTGATATTTCTCATTGCTGTCGTATCCGATTAAAGCACGCTTAGTTCCTTAGTTTTCTACTATCATGATCGATTTAAAATATGTCTAACTATACATGTTTTTATGCTGCTCCGTTTTAGTCATCAAAAGCATATTTAGTGGTTTACATACCTATTGTTATGTTCAATTAGAAGCATGATTAGTTGTTCGTAATTTCCGCTGCTACATTCCCTTTAAAAGCATGCTTAGTCATTTGCATTTTCTACCGTTATAGTCGATTTAAAAGGAAATACTTAATTTTTCTGCTGCACTAGTTGATCAAAACGTATGTTTGATGATTTAAATTACTGTTGTTCTAATGAATAATCAACATGATTTACCATCAATTCGATCAAAACATGCTTAGTTATTTATGATTTTCGCCATTTCATTCAATCAAAGCATGCTTAGTTATTTACGATTTTTGCCATTTCATTCAATCAAAGCATGCTTAGTTATTTACGATTTCCACCATTACACTCGATTAAAGCATGTCCATTCAATTACGATTCCCACTATTACATTTGACTTAAGTATGCTTAGTCATTATAATCTTCACTGCTATATTCGAGTAAAGTACATTTCTGCTGCCTCGCTAGTATATATTGTTTGTTTTCGTTAGTTGTTTCATGTGAGCACGCTTTATTACTCGTTCTGTTTATTATTGTGAATTTCCTCTGAAGTATTTTCATGCACTTGTGTATATGTCCTAGTTAAGTTAGAAATGCTAGGATGTGTTCATGATAATAGAAACCAAGTAGGGGGTACCCCCTCGGGGTGGTACCCACATGCATGAGTGAGGGAAACACGATAAGAATACGAAAGAAAAGGGAAGAAAAGGGAGTTGGGGGCGGATGGGTAGTGAGACCTAGTCACTAATCTAGCCGAAGCCCCTCCCTTACTAGGTACGGGAGTTCTAGGTTGCCAATAGGGATTAGGTCCGGTCAACTATACCATTCCATATAGGTCCTCTAATCTCCAGCTCAAGTTACGAGTAAAGAACGAACGAAAAACGAACATAATGAAAAGAATTGGTTTGACTAGCCCCATTACAAGAAGAATTAAAGAGAGAAATGCATAACTGTTTTCCCCCATCTCCCTACTGGGCAAAAGCTCACGTCCTTACTTGTGGTGTAGGTAATGAGATGATTATGCCAGGAGCTCTGGAGGAGGCCATTCCGGTGGAGCCTGCGGTAGGTCCGGATGAGACGCCAGCAGAATAGTAGTATGGCTTCAAGGTAGTAAAGAGAAAAGGAATTTTGTAAGGGCTAACGTCGAACTGGTTTTCTTTTGTGAAAGTTAATTTTCCCTTACTACCCTTATCGGAATACTGATTCGAACCATTATGTAGACTTTATTTCGAAAGCTTAACCTTGGGTTTAAATTAATACTTTAAGAGATGCTTTAATTTCGTTTCCATGACCTTAAAAACAAATCTTTATGTCGCTTCCGCAAAATCTGAAGTGTCTCATTATTTAACGAATGATAAAATGAGCTTTTAGTAACGATCATATTTTTCTACTCTAATAATCCTTTTACGAAAAGATCTATTTTAAAAGAAAGATTTGACTCTGAAACTCGTTGTTTTAGTAATCAATAATGTATTTTAAAATGGGTCGTTAGAGAAACTTCTGGTCGGGAATTCCTTCTCGATCTCCCGTATATCATACAACAATTCAGAATCCATGAAAACATTCAATACAAATTTCTAGTACCAATAAAACAACCCAAAATCACTACCAAAACCACATACAGAAATCTCCACAACAAAAATCCCAACTCTTTTTCATTACTTGAGAGTTTTACTTCATGCCCCAAATCGTCAGCCAGAAACAGTCCCATTGGTCCTATGTTCACACCTAACCTTCAAAGAATAAAATTTACGTCCGTTAGATGATGTTTTGTGAAGGAGAAAAAATTTAGAACACTAAGGAAAATCGAAACTTACCACGACGAAGAGTGATACCGTCAACTCATTGCCCGAAATCCTCACCTCGCACCATCAGCTTGTCGAAGCTCTTGAAGAGAGAGAGAGAGAGAGAAGGTGGTTGTTTTCTTTTTAAAAAAAAATTATATATATATATATATATATATTTAAATTGGGTCGAGCTTTGCCTAGATATAACAAGATAGATATGTTATTATAGTGTTTCATTGGCACATGTATTGTCACACCCCAAATGAGTTCCAAGATAAAATGGGAAATTACCTGATCCGAGAACTAATCGAGCCACCAGACCTGTAACTTTAAGTATCCAATATAACAGCAGAAGATTTTAAATTAAATTATGGCCCAATACAACTGTGCAATATATAAAGTCCAATCTTATAAAAACAAATCCCAAATAAAATTATTAAAAAGTCTAAAAAGGAATATTTGACTAACACACTCGTACATCAGCAGTTGGAGATCTTCCAAACTAAGTTCGGAAGGGAATGTCGTTAGGGTGAGACGACTAAACTCAATAGAGATAAAGTTTTATGTTCAAAATTTTTAAAAAAATTAATTATTAAGCATGTTTGGCCAAAATCATATTTTATAAATTCATTTTATAAAAAAATATACAGAAGGGCACACGTTCAAAACAACCCACTATAATGTAGTACATAATTAAAAATAGACCCTTGTTGTACTATTTAAAAATCGTAGTGAAAATGAAGTCACTCATGAACTCCGGGAACATCATGCCTTAGGTATGTCACACAATAACGGTGATGCTCAACGATCACGAAAGTTACATAAATACTCTGATCAGGTTTAGGATTTTGTGCTTAGGGACACGACATATATATGATATGCCGCAAGGTCTCTTGACTAGATCGAGAGCCCGGGAGATTTCTAATTTGTTTGCTCATTTTGCAGGGGATCAATTCTATGCTAATCTTGGAGAAGAACCAACAATTGAAGACATGGAGAAACCCTTCAATTTATTGGTTTGGACACATGGAGGAGACAACTCAAGTGATGCTCCTCTCGGCCCTCAAGAAAAGCACTCCCACTAAGGCCGTGTGTTTCAATCTTTTTTTGTACATTTTATGCTAATGCTTTTTGGAGATTATCATGCTGGTGTATTTTGGAGATTCGCATGGTTTTAAAAAAGGAACTTTTGCATGAGAAATGGAGTGGCGATGCTAGAGTCCATGGATCACACAAGCCAAGTCTACTCGGCCATCCACCTAGCCGATTGGTTACCCTTTTTTCAACATTGCCATGTTATTTTATTATTTGTTTCTTTTCTTTTCCTTATTTTTGTAACCCTAATGGAAGCACTATATATATATATATATATATTACATGTTAGCTACTGAGAAGGTAGTGAACGTTTTGACAAAAATCCTAGCTTTGAAGAGAGACTCTTCACCTCTTTGTGAGGAACAAATCAACCAAGCTTCTAAGAGTTGATCTGAGGGAGTGAGCCACCATTTCTTCAATCCTTGTTCGTTTTAGTTGAAGATCTTATTGTCCCTCCTTGCCCTGCTGCCTCTAAAGTAGTAGATCCAGAGTGTAAGTGAGGTAAAACGCACATCCCAGGCTAGTTGGAGACACTTCTTGTGGAGTTCAATCAAACCTAAGGTGCAGATCGGTTCACCTTAGGCTCCTTCCGATTCTGTTTTCCATTTTACTCCAACAATTGCAGCACCAAAGTTAATAAAACTACTACCAAAATTACCCCATATTCATTAGGGTTCCAAGGAAAGAAGAATCATAAAAAAAGGAGTTCGGGTTCAGAAGTTACACATCTTTCTTTGCTGAAGACTCAATCTGTCGATTCCCACCGATCTCCGAGCAGCTTTCGTACGAGATCTCGAGTTGCATACAGGCTTTTGAGCTGAAATTTTGAGGGAGTAAATTGCATATATGTGATAGTGAGGTGTCTAATAATTAGTTTCATAGGAGCTCTGGAGAGGGAGTTCAACCGTCGCTAATCTGAAGCAGCTGCTGGAAAGTAGCAGCTACCACCTCCTACTTGCAAGTAAGCTACTTGCTTGAAGTACTCCATTTTCATTGGTCCGATTTTTTACCCCTCTTTTGGAGGCACGTCCGCTTGGTATTAGAGCTTGATTGATTTTTGTTTTGGTTACATTTTGTTGATAATTTACTTGGTATTATGATGACAAGAAGTGGGGCTCAACACAACCAAAACCGGGAAGCTTCAACTAGTCAACCGGTTGCTCCTCCCATTGTTGAACAATCTTTGCAGCAGCAAATCGGCTCTTTTAAGGAGGAGATAAGGCTGATGTTACACCAATTTACATTGGCACAGAGGCCCCAACCAAATGCTGACCGACCACAACAAAACCCTCAAACCGTAAGGAGAAGAAATGTGGGTGTTCGGAGACCCCATTTTTATGATGATGAATCCGATTTTACTCCAAGAATTTCCACCAAAGATGAGTTGAACAATGTCAAAGTATCCATTCTTCCTTTCAAAGGGTCCAGCCAAGGTGATGAATACATGGAATGGATTGAAAAGGCGGAGAAGATTTTTGGGTGTTATGAGTATTCCGATGAAGCAAAAATTCAGCTTGTGGCACTTGAGCTTAACAGTTATGCTCACTTGTGTTGGGAGAACCTTAAAGCTCAGTGGAGGAGAGATGACATGGAAGAAGTTGATACATGGAGGGAAATGAAAAATTTGATGAGAAAGAAATTTGTACCACTACATTACCGACAAGAGTTGCTTTATCAAGTGCAAAGTTTGAGACAAGGGTCATTGACGGTTGATGAGTATTTGGCCGAGTTTGAAACTTTGAAGACTCGATGTGGACTTGAAGAACCAGAGGATCAAGTCATAGCAAGGTTCATTAAAGGCCTCCACCGTGATATAGGGGATATTGTGGAGTTGCAACCACTTGACACCATGGAGGGTGTTATCCAAATGGCCGTGAAGGTGGAGCGGAAAAGATTGAGAAAATGAAAGGAGGTGGCTACCAAGTTCACCCCTCAAAGAAAGTTTACCTATTCCAAGCCTCAAACCAAGGAGAATGAGAAGATAACAAACTTCAAGGGAGAAAATAACAAGGGAGTTACCATCAAAACCGTGGAGGCCAAGAAAGTGGTAGATGGAGTTCCAAAGCCGAGAGCAAGGGACATCCAATGCTTCAAATGTCTAAGCCATGGTCACATTGCCTCTCAATGCCCCAATAAACGAGTTATGATCTTTAGGGAGGCCACAAATGAGTTAATTAGTGAGCATGAAGATGAAGCATCCACCACCCTTGAAGAGGGAGAGGAAGAAGTTGATGTGGCCGAAAGATGCTTGGCACAAGAAGGACCTTTGTTGATGGTGATTTGGAAATCTCTAATTGCTCACACCCGTGGAGACAATGAACAAAGGGAGAATATATTTTTTAGTAGATGCCTAATCAGAGAAAAAGTGTGCTCACTCATCATTGATGGAGGGAGTTGCACAAATGTGGCATCTCAAGAGTTTGTGGACAAGTTGAAATTGGAGACCACCATGCACCCGAATCCATACCAATTGAGTTGGTTGAATGACCGTGGATTGTTGAAGGTGTCCAAGTAAGTGAAGATTGATTTTGCAATTGGGGGTTATTAAGATCAAACCCTATTTGATGTGGTGCCAATGAATGCAAGCCATATCTTGTTGGGAAGACCATGGCAATCCGATTGGAGAGCATTACACAATGGTTACACCAATGACTACTCACTCAAGCACCAAGGCAAGAATTTCATTTTAATGCCTCTTAGTCCGAAGCAATTGGCCAAAGATGAGGAAGCTAAGCGGGAGCAAAAGTCCAAGACTAACTTGTTTTTGTCAAAAAATGAGTTGAAGAAGAGCCTTTGTGAAGGAGGGCTGATTGTCCTCATTTTGTTCAAAGAAAGAATGGAGGAGCTAGGAGTGGTTCCTATGAAAGTTGTACGACTCCTTAAAGATTTTCAAGATGTTTTCCCCGATGAGTTACCTCAAGGACTTCCACCCTTTCGAGGGATTGAGCATAGAGTTGATCTTGAGCCCGGAGTAGTTCTTCCAAACCGTTCTGCTTATAAACTAAACCCAAAGGAGGCCAAAGAACTTCAAAAACAGGTTCAAGAACTTCTAGAGAAAGGGTACATTCGAGAATCAATGAGCCCTTGTGTTGTTCCTAGTTTGTTGGTACCCAAGAAAGATGGCACTATGAGAATGTGCATTGATAGTAGGGTTATAAATCATATTACTAGTAAGTATCACTTTCCCATACCAAGACTAGAAGACATGCTTGATGAACTTAGTGGGGTGGCTATTTTCTCCAAAGTGGATTTGAAGAGTGGTTATCACCAAATCCAGATGCAAGAAGGTGATGAATGGAAGACAGCTTTCAAGACTAGGAATGCTCTTTTTGAATGGTTAGTGATGCCTTTTGGTTTAACAAATGCTCCTAGTACTTTCATGCGACTAATGAACCATGTGTTGAAAGAGTTTTTGGGAAAGTTTATTGTGGTATACTTTGATGACATTCTTGTGTATAGCATGGATTTGGCTTTGCATGTGAAGCATCTACGATTGCGATTTGAAACTTTGAGAAAGGAGAAACAATTTGGGAATCTTAAAAAGTGCTCTTTTGCTCAAGAAAGAGTGCATTTCTTGGGATTCATTCTTTCAAAAGATGGCATGGAGATGGATGAAGCCAAGGTGGTGGCCATTAAAGAGTGGCCAATTCCAAAGAGTATTTCAGATGTGAGGAGTTTTCATGGATTAATCTCTTTCTATAGGAGGTTCATTCAAAACTTTAGCACCCTCATGGCTCCGATGACTAATTGTATAAAGAAAGGAAGAGAATTCCAATGGAGTGAAGCATGTCAAAGAAGTTTTGAAGACATCAAACAAAAATTGGGCCGAGCTCCCATCCTTCGGTTACCCGATTTCAATAAAGTGTTTGAACTAGAATGTGATGCTTCGGGTTTGGAGATTGGTGCTGTCCCAAAGCAAGAAGACAAGCCAATTGCCTTCTTTAGTGAAAAGTTGAAGGGTGCCACACTCAACTACTCAACCTATGACAAGGAGTTCTATGCGGTTATCCGAGCATTGGAGGTATGACAACACTATTTGCTTCCTAAAGAGTTTGTTATTCATTTGGACCAGCAAGCTTTGAGGCACCTCAAGAGTCCAAACAAGTTGAATAGAAGACATGCAAAATGGTTTGAGTTTTTTGAACGGTTTTCCTACATCATTAAGTACAAGAAAGGAGAGACCAATTGATGTGCCCCAAATTCTGTCACTTGAGCCCGAGCCAGGGGCTCCTTTATTTCCAAATTTTTTATTTGTTTTGTAGGTTTTGAATCAAATAAATAAAGAGGAGTTGGCATTTGGGTTAATGGAGGTTTTACAATCTTTGGGGAAAAATTGTGAGCTGTTTTTCCACCTAGATTCTGACCTCCGACAGCTCAAGTGGATTTTTGACAATTAGGATGACGTCGTTTCAACTTCAGTCCTTCATACCAAATGTAGCCAACATCTAGAGGTTTCAAACGAGCTATTGAACGTTGTATTTAGGTCTCCATTTGGTATGTAAAAGGTTTTTGTTTCATAGAGCAAAACTCAGACTCGGATTTTATTGTTGTTGTTTTAATTAAGGGTTTGTTTAGTCTTTTGCTACCTAGGGATATTTTAGTCATTTTATGATTTTGTTGTAAAACCTTAGGGTTTTATATACCCTATTTTCGAATGGAAGAACCAGTTGAAGATTGAATAGAAAATTGTGTTTCTCTTGGAGAGCATAGCCGCGGCCACCCCCTCCCATTGAGCCGATTCTTCCATCCCCCTTTCAAGGAGTTCTTGAAGCCTCCTTTCCTTGCAATTTTAGGGTTATTATCTCTTCCAATCCCTTATCTTTGTGGTAAGGATTGTGGCGTGGAGGTAAAGGTAAGCTTCCAACCTTGGAGAGTGTTTGTTGTTCAACAAACCACAAGTCATCCCTCTCACTAGGAGGTCCACGGACTCCTCGGCTTTATTCTCGATTCTTGAAGGTCCTTTCTGCTATTTTTTTAGTTATTTGTTTCTTTGAAGTGCTCTTATTTGGATGTTGATGGTCTGCCTTGGTTGTTCGTTCATAAAAAGCAAGTTGGAGTGAGTTATTGATGGAATGATGTGTGACTGCTGAATCTGTTAATTTTTTTGGGCGCTGGAATTCCTAATTGAGGCCCTGTTTTGAGACTCTTATCGTATTCGTTTCAATTTTGTCCCTTCTGGAAAGTTGTTCTAATTTGAGTAAATTATTTGCCCTCCAAATTTGGGTTCTGTTGGCTGTATGAATTTCGAGTTATTCAAATTAGAAGACAGATTGCAAATCTGAACTGCTCTAAACCCTAATTTTAGGGTTCTGTTGTTTCGGTTATAACTACTAATCCAGAGTGGTTTTTGTGACGATATTTTGACATAAGTTTGCTGAAAGTGTTAAATTGATATCCTCCAAATTCCAGCTAAAGCTCGGGCGGGAATTGGGAGTTCTTGTTGTTTTAGTTTCACTTGTCTGGATTTCACAGTTTTCTGGACAGATTTGAGTTTCGCGATCTTAGTGATTTTTGGATTCTATTACCAATGTTGTTGCCGATGCACTTTCTAGGAGGTGCAACCTTTTGACCGAATTGAATACAAGGATAATGGGATTTGAATGGATCAAAGGTGCATATTTGGAAGATGAAGAATCTAAGGAGATCTACCAACAATTATCTCAAGGCAAGGCCGAGGGCACTTACCATCTTATGGATGGATATCTTTGTAAAAGTGGCCGGATTTGTGTGCTGAGGGGGATCCTTCGGGAATCTATGATCAAGGGAGCTCATGAGGGAGGTTTGACATGTCATTTTGGTGAAAAGAAGACATTAGAGGCTATAAAGGAGCATTTCTTTTGGCCACACCTTCAAAGGGATGTTCACAAAGTGGTGGAGAAATGTATTACTTGCAAAAAGTCCAAGAGCCGATCACTACCCCAAGGACTTTATATGCCACTACCAGTTCCAAGCCATCCGGGGGTTGAGGTAAGCATGGATTTTATTTTGGGGTTGCCTCGCACTAGTAGATCCAAAGATTCAATTTTTGTGGTTGTGGATAGATTTTCAAAGATGGCACATTTCATACCTTGTTCCAAAATTGATGATTCAAACCATATTGCCGAGTTGTTCTTCCGAGAAGTGGTGAGACTTCATGGTGTTCCCAAGTCCATTGTGTCGGACCGGGATACTAAATTCCTTAGTACTTTTTGAGGAAGTTTGTGGAGAAAGATTGGCACTAAGCTCCTTTTTAGCACCTCCTCCCATCCCCAAACGGATGGCTGGATGAAAGTTGTTAATAGGACTCTCAGAAAACTATTAAGGAGCATCCTTAGAGGGAAGCTCAAGGATTGGGATTTGCAGCTCCCTTATGTGGAGTTTGCATATAATCGAAGCATGCACACTTCTACTCAGAAAACACCCTTTGAAGTTGTGTATGGCTTCAACCCCTTAACTCCCTTGCATCTCATTCCTATTCAATCAAAGGAGATGACAAATACCGGGGGAGAAGCCAAGGCCGAGCACATCAAGTCTTTGCATGAATTGGTGAAAAAATCAATTGAAAAGAAGAATGAATCATATGCTAAGCAAGCCAATAAGGGCCGGAAAGAAGTGATCTTCAATGAAGGGGATCTTGTATGGCTTCACCTACGCAAAAAGAGGTTTCCACACAAAAGGAAATCCAAGCTCATGCCTAGAGCCGATGGACCCTTCCGAGTGCTACAAAGGGTGAACAACAATGCCTACAAATTGACCTCCCTGGAGACTATGGAGTGTCGGGCACTTTCAATGTACAAGACTTGTCACCCTATATAGAAGATTAAAATTCCAAGAGAAATCAGAGGAAAAACTTGATTTGAGGACAAATCCTCAACTACCCTGGGAGGATGATATGCCGCACGGTTCCTTGACTAGATTGAGAGCCCGGGAGATTTCTAATTTGTTTGCTCCTTTTGCAGGGGATCAATTCTATGCTAATCTTATAGGAGAACCAACAATTGAAGACATGGAGAAACTCTTCAATTTATTGGTTTGGACACATGGAGGAGACAACTCAAGTGATGCTCCTCTCGGCCCTCAAGAAAAGCACTCCCACTAAGGCTGTATGTTTCAATCCTTTTTTGTACATTTTATGCTAATGCTTTTTGGAGATTATCATGCTGGTGTTTTCTGGAGATTTGCATGGTTTTAGAAAAGGAACTTTTGCATGAGAAATGGAGTGGTGATGCTAGAGTCCATGGATCACACAAGCCAAGTCTACTCGGCCATCCATCTAGCCGATTGGTTACCCTTTTTTCAACATTTTCATTTTATTTTATTATTTGTTTCTTTTCTTTTCCATATTTTTGTAACCCTAATGGGAGCACTATATATATTACATGTTAGCTACGGAGAAGGTAGTGAACGTTTTGACAAAAACTCTAGCTTTGAAGAGAGACTCTTCACCTCTTTGTGAGGAACAAATCGGCCAAGCTTCTAGGAGTTGATCCGAGGGAGTGAGCCACCGTTTCTTCAATCCTTGTTCGTTTTGGTTGAAGATATTATTGTCCCTCCTTCCCCTGCTTCCTCTAAGGTAGTAGATCCAGAGTGTAAGTGAGGTAAAACGCACATCCCAGGCCGGTTGCAGACACTCCTTGTGGAGTTCAATCAAACCTAAGGTGCAGATCGGTTCACCTTAGGCTCCTTTCGATCTGTTTTCCATTTTACACCAACATTCCCAGTACCAAAGTTACTAAAACCACTGCCAAAATTACCCCATATTCATCAGGTTTCCAAGGAAAGAAGAATCATATGAAAAGGAGTTCGGGTTCAGAAGTTACACACCTTTCTTTGCTGAAGACTCAATCTGTCGATTCCCACCAACCTCCGAGCAACTTTCGTACGAGATCTCTCGAGTTGCATACAGGATTTTGAGCTGAAATTCTGAGGGAGTAAACTACATATATGTGAGAGTGAGGTGTCCAAAAAATCAGCTTCATAGGAGCTCTGGAGAGGGAGTTCAACCGTCGCTAATCTGAAGCAGCTGCTAGAAAGTAGCAGCTGCCACCTCCTACTTACAAGTAAGCTACTTACTTGAAGTACTCCATTTTCATTGGTCCGATTTTTTACCCTCTTTTGGATGCATGTTAATATAGTTGTCTCATGACTCTAGTTAACAACAATCAAACATATTCTCTCATAGTCGAATGTGCGTAAAGTAAAACAAGACCTTAATTTGAGTCGATCGAACTCGGTTAACACAACCAAGTTGATCCAATGATTAATATGCACGCTTAAATAAAATAAGTCCGGTGAAAAGTTACATAATATATTGAAAACCCAACGAGCCATAAAATGACGTGCTCCAAAAATCACAAAGAGCACTAGATTAAAAATTGGCCACAATAATCTGTAATAATCTGGTCAATCAAGTTCAAACAAAAATAACTTTCAATCCAGACGTGAACTTTAGCTCAATTTTGGAGGTCACAACAACAACACGTACATAAACGACATATCCAAATTTCAGAGCAATAACCACTCGAAAACTCAAGTTATGGCAGAAACAACACAACTCTGAAATTAGGGTTTCATCTGAACAGATTTGACATATAAATTTCAAACAAATAAAACTCCGCTTGTATATAACCAATTAACCCCAAACTTGGAGGAATATAGCTCAACAATATAAATAATATGTCCACCAAAAATCAGACTAAAATGATAACAGCAAGTCATTCAATTACGTATCCAATCAGAAGATCCGAGCAGAGAATTAACCAGAACAGTTTCGGCCAACAAGTACTTTTCAAATAAAAGAGCCTAATCACTTACCATTCAATAAAATTACCATTCAATAACAGGGAACTCTGAATATGGATTAGTAAGCAGCAAAGAACAAGAATTTCCCTTGATGGAGAAACTCGAAATAATAAGAAACAACCAAGGAATCCGCAAATCCTCCTAAAGTGAGAGGGGCGACTTTCAAAGGTTTAACAGGTTAGGGAAGCTCTCTCCATGGGTTTGAAAACTTCTTCTATCACCACACCACAATCAACACCACGAAGGAGAAGTATTGGAGGTGATAGAATCCCTTCCAACTCGACCAAGAAGATTTCAAGAACATCGAGTTCGGGTTATGGATGAAGTGGCGATGGAGGGGGGAGCCGTGGGTCTCTCCACAAAGAAACTCTAGGGTTTGTTTTCAATTCAGCAAAAGTCCCTTCCAACAACAAAACAAGGGCATATAAACCCTTAATGCCCTTACAAGAGTTTGAAAGACCAAAATAACCCTGACTTAAGAAATTAGACATGATTAACACAAGATCAATAAATCCGAGTTGGATTTCAGACTCTGTAAAAGGGACATATGACATAGCAAACAAAAACGAAATAAAACGCCCAATACGTCATTGGAAAGCTCTAGCTGTTGGCTACAATTTGTATGAAGGACTCAAGTTGAAAAGAAGTCGTCCTGATTGTAAAAAATGCACTTGAACAACCGGAGGTCAGATTCTCGGCGGAAAAGAGAAGCCCACAATATTCTCCAAAGATTGCAAGACCTCCACTAGCCCAAATGTGCCAACTCCTCTTATTTAATTGATCCTAAAACTCTCCTCCAAGTTAGCTAGAGAAGAAATACCTACAAAATAAATAAAACATTAGAAACCAAAGGAGCCCTTGGCTCGAGCTCAGGTGATGGGATCTTGGGGCACATCATGAAATAGACACGTTAATTTTATATGAGAATACGTCTCAAAATATTAATTTTAGAAAACTGTGTAATATAGTACATAAATTTAAATCCTTACTTCAAAGTGGGTTTACCACCAGCTCAAATCCAATTATCCAAAAAACAAATCTAAGAGTCCACAATTTTAATCTTGAAATTTTTTGTACCAATTCAAAAATAGAATCGTCAAACTTTGGGTTAAATTTTGATATATTAAATTCTAAATTTTTCTTTCAAATAATCCATAATTAATTGGGTAAAAAAATCCTCAAATTGGGCCAAAAAACAAGCCCTAAACCACGACCCAAAGGGTCTAGACTGTCACGACCTAGAGGCAGGTCTAACAGAAACGCAGGGTCAGGCGACCCGATTCTATGAGAGAACCCGATTGCTCAGCCCGAAGCTATGTTGAAGCGAAAATCTTAACATAAAATTAAGCCCAAAACTCAAAACACATGGGTTAGGGCCCACAAGGTGATCAACAAGAGTTAGAGATAGCATAAATAAAAAAGAGGAAAAACACTGTGCCAGAAATTAAACTATTTAACACCGAGACAAAATAAACAAATAAGGAAAAATCCTCACCAAGGACAACACAAAGACACCTCTAGGAATCCAAATCCGAGGGAGCCACACCTCGAACGTATCACCAGACTATCTTAACCAAACGTGAAAAAAAAAATAGGTTGAAGGATGAGTGACTAACTCAGTAAAGAGATTTATACTATATGCAATGCATCAAAAAACTGGTTTTACCTTTCTTTTAGAAAACCATTGTAACGACCCAATTTTTCTTACTTTTAAAAACGTGTAAAATTTTTAAAGAACGCTTAAAATTTAAAACTTTTTCTTTTCTATTTAAATCCTTTTAAAGATCTTTTCTTTTATAAATACATCGGAAGACTCTTATAATTAAAAAAAACATTTAAGAAATACAAGTCTTTTCTTTCACAATATAAATACTTTACAAAACCTTTTACAAACCCTTTTTTCTTTAAAATCCTTTAATCTAGCTAGCCACAAGATCCGTGCATATAAATCTTTCATCAACTGCTCCTGTTCATGTTTCCTTGCATACCTACATCAACAAGACTTAAACTATGAGCTTAAGGCTCAGTAAGCGACATAAAATTAAACATGAACATGTACATGCTATGCAACTTTGAAAATCCATATGCAGTTTTTGTTTTCCTTTTTGTTTTCGTTTTCCTTTTGTCGTTTTCCTTTTTTTCTTACTTATAGAACTGTGATGAACTATGATGAATTTTAATTCGGTGAACTTGTGCCTCGTGGTGAACATTTACCATGATGATGAACACGTGCAATCATGGTGAACCCTAACTGCAACGGTGAACTTTCATCACGATAATGTTTTACCTTTTCTTTTTCTACTAGCACTGTGAGAAGGAGCGGTGAACTTTAAACCAACTCAACCCTTCTTGTTTTCTTTACACATTTCTCTTTACTCTTATCTTTCTCATATTATTCGTTTATTCCATTTAATTCCTTTATTATTTGCTTATGTTTTACTTTCAATGATAAAATGGATATTCCTACAATCCAAATGATGGTTGTCCACTTCGGGTGATTAGCCCTTGAGAACACCGTACACTTAATATGTATGAGCATCCATTAAACCATTTTCTAAAACTATGCATGAAAATCATTTTTCGCAACATTTTGAAAACCATGATGCATGAATGCTCGCGAATGTATACAGTTCTATATCCTCTAGATAGGCCTCAAAACATGTTTAATATCAAACTCCTATAATCCTCAAACATGATCAATCTCATTATCATTATCCTTAACTTAAATCTAATAAACATATCATTAAAAGAACCTAATTCTCATAAACACATAGTAAGCATCAATACAATCCTCAGGACATGATCACAACCGAACTTAATAATCTATTAAAGCAGTAAATGCAGACATCAAACAATCCTAACTCTTGTAATGGAGGGCCCCAAAGACCAAAACACATACAGTATCACTTACCTTGTGGTCCGTAAAGCGTTTTAGCACTCAAGCTCTTCCTTTTCAATACCATCAAAAGCCAATAACATTTATCATTAATAATTATCCTTAAACAACCATTAACCAAATTGCAGACTATAATAGTCCTATCAAATAAAAACCCCAGAGGACAACAACCGCATTTAACAGAATAACATTCCTCACAGTGCTCATCCATTAAACACAACAAGCATAACTCAACCCAACACCACAGACAGCAACTTAACCTCACAGTGTTCATCCATTAAACACAGCAAGCATAAATTAACTCAACACCACAAACAACAACTTAATCTTGAAATAGTAAACCAACAGAGCATATTTCCAACCTTAACCATCCAACAGTGTATTCCAAATTTCCACAGAATAAACATGATACAAAACTCAAGCATCAATAACCAACTTCCTGGAATTTAACCTTTAACACTACGTAGATTCTTCATAACAATAACGTACAGTGAATACCATAGATTTACAACTTCAAACTAATCACAGAGCAGTAACAATAAAAGGAACCCATCATTTATCTGCGACCATTAATTATACAAAGACCATAAACAAGAACAGAGGAAATTCCTTACCGAAAGAACACCAGAGAGAGAATCCCAACAAAACCAAAGACAGAACTTTCCTTCCATTCCTAGCTCCTTCCTCTTCTTCTTTACTTCCTCTCTCGGCCTTTAGCTTTCTCCAGAATCTCTCGGTATTTCCTTCTCTTCATCTTTTCAGAAGTTCTCTTCTCATTTTTTTTCCCTTCTCCCTTCTTCTATCTTCTTCTCCTCTGATATTATCTTAAAAAGGTTTTAATAAAAAGTTTTGAATTTTACAAATTTTTAAAGGGAAAAGAAAAAAATTGAGTCGTTACAATTGGTATCAGAGCAATCTGTTTTGCTCTACTACGTTTTAAAACCGAGCTCTGATACAGTTCTGTTGAGTAGGTGTGTTTAAAAGTGGTTCTATAGCCTGCGTGCCAGCACAAGCCTCGACGTGGAAATACTTTATCCACTGTAAGTATACTTCCAAATACTTTACTAATTCCTTATTCTATTTCGATTAATGAATTTTTATAAAATAATATGTATGGACTAGTGGACTAGTGGACTAAGTAGACTGGCGACTAAATATTTTGGTATTTTGGATATGTACCCTGATATATTTTGAATGATATATTTTGGACTTTAGATTTTGGATTTGGATGATATAAATGAATATTCTAAAACTGTTTGGCATTTTTATGCAGGATTTATAGCTTTGGGGGAGTGTAGAAACAGAGGAGACTCTGCCCAAATTTTTGGAAATAGGGAGGAGCCAATAAGTGGAAAGAAAAATCCCAAGTGAATTAGACCAATTAGATAGCTAAATGTGAACACCTAGGTTACAACACAACGACTAAGCCGAAGTAGGAGAGAGGGATTCCACTAACCTAGTAATTGCCCACTTAGATTAGAGAAGCTTTGTTGAAGTCTAGTATAATTTTATGACCAACTTGGATTTAACGGCGTATTTCGACATGAAGTACTCCATGTCCATCAATGGGACTCGGATTAAGTATTGGATGGGATAATAGGACTTATGTCGGACTTGGGTTATGTTCTACATCTCTGTCCGAACTCAATCAATGTAACCAAGAACGTGACGGTAAGGGCGGAGACAATCGGTTGAACTTCTCTAGGACTGAGTAACTGAAACAGAAACGAAACATAAACTGAAATAGAAATAGAAACAGCAACAAAGATGGAAATAGAAACGAAAACTGAAACTAAAACAGAAACAGAAATAGAAATAGAGACAAAAACGGAAACGGAAACAAAAACGGAGACAGAAATGGAAACAGATACAGAAACATAAATGGAAACGAATTTTCTAGAAGTAAATTTATGGGAATGGAAACAGAAACAGATACAGAAATGGAAACGGAGACAGAAACATAAACGAAAACAGACACAGAAACAGATACAGAAATGGAAACGAAAACAGAAACAGAAACAGCAACAGATACAGAAACAAATACAGAAATAGGAATAGAAACGGAAACGGAAACGGAAACTGAAACGAGAATGGTTATAGACATAAAAAGAGAAGCAAGACGGAATGTGTCCAACTCAGCCATGGAGCGGTGTAGTTCATAACTCAGAAAAGCTTGGAGGGATAGATTGAATGATGGAGAACACGTTTGAGCATATTGAAGTCGTGGAGTGAAAGAGAAAAGTATAAGTGCTAGGTCTCAAGTCTTGAAGTGCAGAGGATCTGAGGGGTATAGCCGTAAAGGAAAGGTGAGTTCGACGTCAGGTGGTGAGTCTAATGGTGGTAAGAAGATCTAGGAGACTCTTCTTTGGTGTTAAATCACTTGGGAATCAGTGGAAAATTTGATGTGGAACATCAAATTTAGGAGGAAAATGCTGCAAATTCAGGAGTTTAGCAACAACGGTGAAGTATTTATCAGATTGAAGCAATAATTGGATATAAGAAAGTTGTCATTCTGCTCTTGATGTTTGTGATTGAACTGGAGAGAACAGAAGAATGGTCATGATTGAGGCATCTTTCTCTCGAATCGATGTAATCAGAGTGGTGCAACAGAAGTGTGGAGAGTGAGTTTGAGGGTTTGATCGACTATTTGGTGTGATGGGACGCTTCAGATGTGGTTAAGCTGATCGAGTAGTAGTAGTTGGACAAGCTATTAGAAAAAGGAGATAGCTAAAGAAGAGATTTGACTCGCAGTTTAGCGTTTGTTAGGTCATAAACGTTGTGGATGTAGGAGTAAGGAGATAAGAAAGTGATGAAACCAATGGAGGATGGAGGACAATTAAGGACTATTTTGGATTGTTAAGTCGAGAGGGTGTTTCGGTAAGCAAATTTTGAGGATGAAATTTATATAAGGAGGGAGGAATATAATGCCTTAACTTTTTATATCAGAATTTAATAAAGAGAATTGGAAGGAAATTGGAGATATTGGATTAATTAGATAATTATCAGGGTATTACCAAGGACGTAGATTATAACTTAAGGAAAATTTTGAGAGAGGATTAATGGATCGAACCAGTTTGGTTCGGCTCGATCCAAAATTAAGTTAGTGGCTCGAGTTTTGTTTAAAATGGATGAATTGGACTTTGTTAATTTAATGAATTAAATTATTATGTTAATTATTTAGAGAGAATAATTTTAAACGAAGGAATTATGTTGAGAGAATGGGTGAACCAGTTCACTAAGTGTACCGATTTAGTCGAAACAACAGAATGGCGGAAGGCCACTCTGCGTGGGAAAAGATCGAGAAGAGAGAGGGAGGTGGGAGGCGAGAAAGATATGGAGGGAGAAGGAGATTGGGAGCGAGAGGGGGAACGGGCGACGAACGGCGGACGACGAAGGGCTCGAGCTCGGTTAGGGTTCATTCCGGCAAGCGGGCAAGCTGCGGGTTGCCGGGGACATCATGGGTCGTGACTGGTGCTCGGGTTACTACCTCGCGGGTGGTTCAGCAGCGCCAAATCGAGGTATGTTATGCTTTTTTTGGTGCGTTGTCGATTTTCCAGTGGCTGGTGTCAATGGAATGGCGACGGGTGCACTGTCGATTTTCTAGTGGCCGGCGTCAATGGAATAGCAACGGCGAGGTGAGGCGATAGTGAGGCTGCAGTTCCAGTGTTGGGTTGGGTTGCGGTCAGACTTCGACCTGGGTGCTCCGACCCGGGTGTGACTAGGTCCGACTTGACCAGTTCGGGTGAATTATTGTCTGCTATGCAGACAACCCCACGCCTCCTTCCAGCCTGGAATCACACCCCGCATGATGGATAGCCTCTGGAAAGCTACATAGAGTAAGGAATATTGTCGGGAATAATTGGGGCTAGTGATGGACAGAGTGGAGTCATGGGCATTCGGGAGTGGAGGCTTGGACTATCGGGCGTGAGAAAGCTTATACTCTCTGCATGTAACGACCCAAATTTTTCATAATTCCTTTAAAAATGCATAAAATTTTGAAAATTTTCTTTTTAAAACAAGATGTATCAGAGTGCGTCTAACCGGATCGCTACTGACTCTTTCTTTAAAAAAACTCGTTATGAAAAACCCTTTGATAAAATGTGCGGAAGCGTAAACGATAAAAAAATAAAACCATCTGTTTAAAATCTTGTCGAAGCGTAATGAAATAAACCTTGTAAATCATTGCGGAAGTGTATTTAAATCATTTAAAAGGAATCCAACAATAGAATACAATATAATAAAACTTAATGCGATTACAACCGTTTCTCAATTTACTCATAGTCTGGCCAACCCCGAGTCTCGTGCATGCAAAATCATCCATCCCTACTTCATTATGGGTTTATCATCTACTTATTATCTGTTCATCATTGTACCTACACCACAACCAATACGTGAGCCTAATGGCTCAGTAAGAAAAAAGGGAAATGCAATTATGAAATGCCTCTCTTTAGTCTTTTTTGTTAAGCCATTCATTTCGTTATTACTATTTCCTATTAGTTGTTTGTTCTTTTGTTGGGATAGCCTCCTGTGGGCATCTTACTGCCAAACTACAACTAACTTCCTCTGGGCATACTGCTGCCAAGCTAGTCACTAGTCTCCTGTGGGCAAACTAGCGACCAGGCTAAACTAGCATCCTAGGGGCAACTAGCTGCCAGACTAGACCCATCGTCCTATTATCCTACCATTCATTCTTACATTTTCCTTACTCATGCGTGCATCCTATTCTTTCTATTAACATGGTGCATGAACATACATTCTTAGTCTATCATGTTGCATGATGCTTCTAACATAACATTAACAGAAATGGAAGTGCGCATATAAAGAAAGTAATTGAATAACAAGAATTGAAACGCAATACAATGAAGACTACCAATAATGGAACAAAGCACAACAGAAAACATTCATAATATTAATTACAGGAATTAACATGCTAATTATCCTAGTTCATTTACATGTTCCCTACATTTATCATTCCAAGTGATTATCCTACTTAATTATCCTAGGCGATTGACATGCTCCTGAGTTGATTTCATGCTTTTATTCTACTTAACTAGTCATGCTTTGGTTTAACTAATCCTGCTTTGGTTAATCGGGAAATAACATGCTAAAGACATAAAGTCGTGATTGAGATCGTAAGCAATACCAAGAAGACAATATCAAAACAATTACAAAACATTCATTCACTTAGTCATTGAACCCTTAACTCATTCACGTTTACTTCGTTCTCTTTTCGTCCTCTTTATCATTCTGTTCTTTAGAAAAGTAAAACATTGATTATGTATTTGAAGTGCGCATTGAATGAAAGTGAAAGCGCATATGAAGAAAAGTAAATAATACTTGCATTGAAAGTAAAGCAGCATTGAATCAAAACAATGAATGCATACAAGTACGTCAAACATGCAAGGAATTCATTAAATATAACATGCTTAGTAATTAAACATACTCAATAATTAATCTTAGATAATTAACATACTTGCTAATTATGATTAACATGTTCGCTAGTATTCACATTCAGTTAATTAGCCTAGTTAATTAACATGCTAACATTATTAATTATCATTAAGTTATTAGTCAGCTTGCATGCTTAGATTACAGGATTAGTTAAATTATCCTAAACGTGTTTGCTAAAAATAATTAACATACTCAGTTAATTATTTTTAACATGCTGCTTAATGTTAATTAATTAACGTGCTACTGCTAACGTATTCAAGGGTTGAGTATTACTTACAACTAATTAATTAGTCATACATGCAAACTAGTAAATTAGGCATGGCATGACCTAGTCGATTTAACATGCTAACTAAAGTAAACATATTAACTATAATTTACATACTAATTATTTAACATGCTTAACTAGTAATCACGTTTAGTTAAATTAACCTAGTTAACTAACATGCTACCAATTAAACATGAAATTCAACATGCTAATTACACACTACGATTCTCTAGTCAATTTGCATGCTCAACAAGTAATTATCAGAATTAACATGCTTATCGAAGTAAGTAACAACTATGAATCGAACCTCTAACAAACATGCTTACGTAAGCTAATTACCCTAGTTAAATAAATTATTGGTTAGGTTGAATATGCTTGGCTTCGTTATTTAATAACTAATTAAGTGATTAAACTAATTAATCAACGTACTAACACCAAACAACATGTAAGAAAATAAACAACAGTTGTAAAGGAAATTTCGGTTCGTTCATGTTTATCTCATCCTCACCCATTTCTCTCTTAACTTTCTCATTCTCTATTTCTCATCATAACTAACAATACCCATCATAACTAACAATACCACTTAGCAGTAACATTATCAAGGCAACAACATACTAACAAAACATACAACTAGCAATAAACTTCACTAACATTAAGCTAACATTAAGCTAACATGCATTTAACTAATATTATGCTAACATCAACACTAACTCACTCACCCATACTTGTGGTGTAAGGCCTCAATGGCAAAAACAACCCAAATCCCTTACCTCAATCTTTATCGCGCATTCACACTTAATTGTTGTTCTTCTTCTCCTTTGATACCTTCATAATTAAAACATTACAACTTGTCAATGATGTATTCTAACTCGTAAAATTTCTAGGTACTTCTCCAACACCTAAATAGAATATAACTTATCTCATTATCCAAATTGTAATACTAATGCAGCGAAGCAAGGCATGAACTAATTAATTATCATGTCATGGAGAACATGTGACCAATCCAACTCAATAACACTTAATACGTACAACGTAGAGATCATAAATCCAACTTAATCCTCACAAATCCTTATGCATATTCAATAACTACCTTAGCATCCAATCATAATATCCAATTTCATAATATGTTTTCACATTCAATGACAGTAGGCAGCCAATACAACGATTCAATCGTACAGAATATATGCTTTGAAATTCATCTAGACAATCACTCACATAGAATCACTTCTAACAGATTTATCCAACGAAAGCAATATCTTAAGCAAAACAGGGAACTGAACCAACAGAGTGCATATCACAGCACAAATAACCCATTCATAGCTATTAAATAATTTACTCAACCATACCTCCACAGGCTTAACAAACAGAACAATCCTTCTCCATCAAATCAATAGAGCCCCAAAATTGAGAAATGATGGAAGCAGCTCACCAGTGGGTTCACCGTCACCAAAGCATCGGAAAACCCTCAGATCAACCCTGCCCCTCGGAAGCTCTCGGTCAAAATCCAGATTCCCATGGAAGCTTTGTCTCCATCGCGTCGGACGCTACCTTCTCGCCGTAGCCAAGCCATCTTGTCACCAACAGTAGTCGCCGAGCTGTTCGCGGGGACCTCAGACAGCGTCGCAGCTGCCGTCATCGTCGTCGATTGTCACAGCCTCTCTCCCAATCGCCTCTCCCGAGTTCGCCCATTTCCCTTCTCCTTCGGATCTCTCTCCCTCTCTTTCTCTCATTTCTCTTTGTTTCAAGAGCACAAATCACAAATGGCCAAAAATCTCTCCCTCTCAACTGCTTCCTGATTTTTTCCTTCCAGAAACAAAACAAGAAAATTTTGTTTTGTTCTTCATTTGATTTTAGACCGGACCCAAAATCACAACACCGAACCGGTTCTTGTGCTGAACCGGTTCAGCACTTTTCTCACCCCTTATTTTAAATTCTTCAATTAATATTTGTTTTATTTATTTTAATCCTCATCATATTAATTCCTCACTTAATTTCTTACTTAATATGTAACTATATGTCAAATGTACACACCGCATTTTAATCGACTCATTCCTAATTTCCAACTTATTTTGAATACCAATTAATGACTATCACAAGTCTAATTTAAATAATTATCCTAAATTATAATATATTGATACGTCCTTGGTAATACTCCGATAATTATCCAACTTAAAAAGTTAGGGTGTTACACTGCCTTTTATTTTTGGCAGAGAGTAGTTCTCTCTTCGGGGCTGCATCCTGGAGACAGAGATGAGGGAGAGGTGGCAGGAGAGGATGAGTGCTAGGGTGTTCTGGAGCTTGAAGCTGTGAGAGGGTGAAGGGAAGGTTGGAGCACCAGCTCTCGAGTCTGCCCTGTCTGCTGGTGAGTTTTCTTCTCGGCTGTTTCGGTAGTCTGGACTTTGTTTTTGGGTGTTGATTCTGACAGTGATATTGGGTAATGTTTTGAATTGCTTTAATTAGTGGAGATATTTAGATATGGATCTCTATATGAGTTGTTGGATGGAATAAACTGTTAGTCTGCAAATGCATTAAGATTAATATCCTAGATGGATTTTGGATGTTGAATATGTGATTAATGCCCTATTCGTATTGGATTAGTTCTGTGCTGGAAATGAATGTTGTTGGCCAAAGGGTGGAGCTCTGTTCTATCTTCGGGTGCAGGAACAGGTGTTGAGAAGAGGAGAATGATAAGGATCAGGTGCTAAACACGATAAAACTTTGAGGTAAGGATTTGGGTGTGTCTTGGCCAAAGGAGGCCCTACCCACAAGTAGAGTGCATGAGTTTTATGTTTAGTGCACTGTGATTTCCTTATTGTTACTGCTGTAGTTAATTGTTAACTGGTAGTTAATTGTTAGTTGATAATTGATATTTCCTTTGATTGTTAGTTTCCTACAATTATATATATATATATATATATATATATATATTGTTGTTTATTTCCTACAAATACGTCCTTCACTGCAAACGATCCTTGCAAACTGTTAGTGATGATTGTGATGAATGCTGAATGTGGGAATGGTAAAAGGTTATGTGAAGTCTAGAAATGAGCTAAGAGTTCTATTATGTTCTTTGATGTTTACTTGTTGTTCAGTTATTAACTATAAGCTATTATTTCCTTCATTATTGTTCTCCTGCCATTTGTTCATTTACTTACTTAATCTAGCATGTGTAATAAATAATAATTATAACAACAACCTTTACTCTGAACTTATATCAATACTTGTGATGATGGACTAAGATATTAATGTAAGTTGAACATGTAATTAAATAAGCATGTAATTTGAACATGTAAATTAATTAGGATTCTACTAGAACAATCTTGAGCATGTTAACCAATTAATCAATTTAACTAATTAACTAATTAATCTAAACAAGTGAACAAATTAGTCGGTGTTTATAAACTAGACTTGAGCATGTTGGTTAATTAAAGTAATTAACTAAACTTAAGCATGTTAATTAATTAGTGTAATCAACTAGTTGAGCATGTTAATTAATTAGAGTAATCAACTAGTTGAGCACGTTAATTAATTAGAGTAATTATCTAGTTGAGTATGTTAATCAACTAGAGTAATTAACTAGAATCACAATTATAACCTTACTCGAGCATGTTTAATCCGAGTATGTTTAATTAACAAGTTAACGATAACTAATTTGAGTATGCTTAATTGACCAACTAGCATGTTAACTAACTAGGTTAATTAACTAGAATGATAATTGTGATTAGCATGTTCATCAATTATAATTGTAATTAGCATGTTTAATTACCTAATTAGAATAATGTTAGCATGTTAATTAACTAAGTTATGCTATGTTTAGTTAGTATGTTTAATTAATTAGCTTAATTAATTAACTAGTCGTTAAATAACTAATATGAGTATATTTAACTAGTTGTTTAACTTAAAATTGTTAATCACTTCCTTGAGCATGTAATTACCTTCCTTAAGCATGCTAGTTGTTAAATAACTTGGTTAAATACTAGTTGTTAATCTTTGTTGATAATTCATATGTTACCCGTTTTCTGTAATTTCCTTTACTGTAAATTCTACAATTTGATACTTTACGTTATTAGAGGATAATAGAGAAGATAAAAGAGGAATGAACTAAGCATGAACGAATTAAGGGTTCCATTGACTATGTGAATATATGTTTCTATCTTTCCTTTGTTATTGTTTTCGTTATATTAATTATCAACTATAGTTACTAAACATGAGCACGCATAATTAAATTAAAATAAAATCATGTTTATAATTTGTAATCTTTCTTGAGCATGTAAATTAACTAGGATAACTAGCATGTTAATTAATAGTATGTCTTGACTTCTGTTTCATTTATTGTTGTGTTCTGTAAGTTTAATCATGTCATTCGTTGTTTTAATTCATTGTATATTGTCTGATATGTGTGTTTAATTTCTGTTAGCCCTTCATGAATTGCTATTCAATTTCCTTAATGTTCGTTGTTTGGTTTCTTTACGTGCTCCGTAGTTCCAATTTAATATCATAATTGTTCTCTGATATGTGCTTCCAATTCTACTATTCAATTACTTTCTTTATATGCGCTATTCCATTGTTATTTACTTTCTCTTAAATGTGTTATTTAATTATTGTCACTTATTTTCTTTTATATGCGCAATTCAATTTCTATTAATGTTACGTTATACTGCATCATGCATCATGCTATAGGAGAATGTGTCATCATGCATCATGCTAATAGAAATCAAGTAGGGAGTGTCACCAGGTGGTACTCCCACATGCATTATGTGAAGAAAAATGTTAAAAGAAGAAATAGAGAAAAAGAAAAAGGGAGTTGGGGGCGGATGGGCAGCGGATATAGTGTGCAGTTAGGTGAAGCCCCCTAACTTGTTGGTAGAGGGGACTTAGTTGCAAGTAAAAGGTTAGATCCGATCAACTATTCCATCACAAAGGAAATCCTCCATCTCTAGCTTGATGTATGAGTAAAGAACCAAAGAACCAACGACGTAATGAAAAGATTGGTTTGGGGTGGCCCACATTCCAAAAGGACTAAAGAGAGACATATCATATTACATAAACCTTTTTCCCTTACTAAGCTTTTGGGCTTACAGTTTACTTGTGGTGTAAGTACATGTACGCGAAAATGATGCGCAAATAAATGCATAGATCCAAAGGCAGGGATGAAGGATTTGCACGCTCGGGACTCATGGCTGGCCAAGCTAAAGAGAGTAAAAGAGAAAACGGTTGTACATAAATTGTATTTAATTGTTTAGTTTTCATTTCTCAAAACACAGTATTAAATTGTTTAGCTTTCATATCTCAAAGTATTTACGCATCCGCTATGTTTTAATAAATCCGTTATGTTTTCACAAAAGATTTTACAGTTGCTTCCGCTAGGTTTTAACGAAAAAGTTTTTGATAGTCTAGTTTTGCACTCTGATATTATCTTAAAAAGGTTTTAATAAAAAATTTTGAATTTTTCAATTTTCAAAGGGAAATTAAAAAAACCAGGTCATTACATAATATGTTCCATAACAAAATCATCTCAAAATCTCTAAAATTCTCAATTATTATCACTCTTAGTCTCAGCTTAATTTCGGGTATTACAACCATAGTTTAATACTTCTTTTTTTTTGTATATGGATTTTTAAATCTCTTCATCATTTTATTAAAACAGCCCTCACGGGCCAACAATGAGGCTTTTATAAAAAAACATACTATATACATAGACAACTTAATCACAAAAATATGCCAACATCACTTTCCATCCAAAATTGTCATCAGTGAAAATGAATGGTCATGCAAGGACCCATCTGGCACACATATATATGTGTTTATATATGTATATGTGATGCACCACCCAAAAGGAAAAGATGGAAACCCCTTGAAATATGTGCCTAATATGGAAATAAACGGACCCGAAATGGATGAATGTGTAACTCAGCCAATACACTTCCAATTAACGTGAAATTTGAACCACACCTTCTCAGTGAGTAAAAATGAAGTCCTCCAAAAATCGCATGGAAAATTGTTCGGGAGAAGAAGTTATGGGTGAAGGGGTGCAAACTAGTTTGAATAGGCACCTCGACCGTTCCTATTGACTTCAATGGCCTCCTTAGATGGAAGCACTCCAACTTGAGTCTTTCCAAGTTTTCTACTTCTTTGCTGGAGATGTCTACCTCTATGGAAAGAGGTGGAGAAAGAAATAGCACTAAGAGGAATCACCTAAAACTCACAAATAAGATGAAACCAATTTTTCACACAAAACTCAATCGGAAAACACCACCAAATGAGAATTGGCCGTAAGGGAGGGAAACTCCACACTTCAAATTCTGTTCTTTTTGCTGAAAATAATTCCCTAGAGTGAACCTTAGAGAGGGTCTAAATACCCCACAAAATTAGGGTAAGTTTCCTAAAGACAACTTACTCAAAATGTCCTCACAAATACATATGTTTGGCTAGAATAAGCTCTAGCCGAGTGACTCAAACATTTGTCCTTAAACCAAATACAACTTAACATAATTTAATCAAATCATAAAACATAAATATTCCTTAAGCCTTGGAACTAGCAATTAAATAAACATGATCCCCTTCGAAGTCCTCTTTTCAAGTTGGTTGTCTTACACTCCTATTGAGACAAGTTCGGCATCAAGCAGAAATAGCTCTCTGTTCAATGACCATTTGACATGGCAAATGATCTTCAATGTTGATGAAACACCTCATTCTAAAAAGCTTGTGATGTCAGCTACATTTGCCATAAAGAACACTTTTTGATATACGATTGTATAGGCTACTAAATATGACAAATACGCCTCGGAGGTAAGATTGTTGGCAGTTTTGAAATATTTCATATATCTCCTATATTGGTGCTTGAACTTCCACTTATGATTCACTTTGAACAAGACCATGTGGTACATGGATATTGGATGGAAGATAAGGACATTGAGAGTATATTCTTCCTCGTGGAGACCTACAAAAAAGCACTAAAATTAATGTTAGCAAACCTCTATGCTTGATGGTATTTTGAGGGAATCTATAGCACATGAATATGTGAAAAAATTGGTGAATAAATGAAGAAAAGAGGAATATGGAGTTTAAAATTAATGACATGGATGAAAGAAAAGAAAATAAAAATAAGCACAGTTATATTAAGAGGAATCATACAGTTTAATGAAGTAATTATTAAACGGAAATGTAATGAAAATGAGAGTAGTTTGATCTAAAGTGCAAATGAAGCAAACACCATTAGATTAGAAGGCAAATTAAAAAGATGTTTCTGCGTAAAGAAGGCTTGCGGGAGAGAGGGATCGTTGGATTGATAGGGTAGACGAGACGAGAACCGTTGGATCTGAGAAAAGATTCTCCCGTAGAAAGGAAAAATGTTGCACAATAGAATGTCAAGCAAACATAAAAAGAACGGCGTCATTTTGTGTTAAGGAACGTATCTGCGATAGCGAATGTATCTACGGTAATGTGTTAAAAGGAAGTAAATGTTGTCGTTTCAAAGGAAAAGCGCGGAGTGTTAGTATCTGCCGAAGAAAACGTAGTCGCATCAGCATCTAATTAGGAAGAAACGATGTTGTTTCGGATAAATGGTGTGCACTGAAATAGACCCGCGGGAGTGTAAGCGTCTGCAAATAGAAACACGTCTGCGATAGAAAATAAACTGTAATGTCCCTCAATTCTCCTAGTACAATATTGTCTGCTTTGGGCTAAAGCCCACACGATTTTGTTTTTGGGGTTAGCCCAAAACGTTTTATACTAGGTAGAGAGCAGAATCCTACTTATAAACCATGCATTTTCTACTCTCCCAAGTGATGTGGAATTATGCACCCCCTAATGATATGGGTCAGACCCTCACATGAGTCATACTGACCTTTACATGTTAGGCTGTCACAATCTCCCCCCCTTAGAGACTCGACATCCTCGTCGGCCACAATTCTAGTTGGGATTTGGCTCTGATACCATTTGTAACGTCTCACAATCCTCATAGTATAATATTGTCTGCTCTGGGCCGAAGTCCACACAGCTTTGTTTTTGGGCCCAAAACTTGTTTTACTAGGTAAGGGGAGAACCCTACTTGTAAACTATGCATTTTCCACTTTTCTAAGCGAAATGAGATTTTGCACCCCCACTGATATGGGTTGGACCCTCACATGAGCTATCATGGCCTTCACATGACAAACTACCACATAAACGATGTCATTTTGGATAAGTGGCGTTCATTGAACAGTGGACTCGTGGGAGTGTAAGCGTCCGTGAATAGAAACGCATCTACGAAAGGGGAGGAACGACATTGTTTAAGCATTAAGGGGATGTCTGATTCTAAGCCATGCTGCAACAAACACCTGGAGCGAAAGTCTGCCTATATGATGAATATGAGAGGTCGCCTAGCTCCTAGACTACTGAGGTGTTATGAGAAAACTTAGGACGCGTGATATAACCAGAAACTTGATGGCCAAGTTTTAACATCTCATGACCTTGCATGCAATTTAAGTAAAGACTCTTCAGTTGAAAGTTAGTTACACACAGAGGGAGCAACCAGAGTTGTCTTCCTTCGAAGAAGCACAAGAAGATTAGGAGATTTCGAGGACGAGCTACCAGCATAGGTAATGGAAGAAAAACGAGGTAAGTAACTATGCATGAACATAATCTTTCTGCTTGCATCACAAAACGCTAGGATATTTAGGTAGCACTATTGACTTTTATATTATATTATATCGATGACTGTTGTGGGTACATTGAACTGTTGTGGGTACATTGAACTGTTGGTAGGACTATGGTTGGTCTAAATTGATGAAATACTAACTACTAATGATGATGAAAAACAGGATGATATTTACTGCATGTTAAATGTTGATTATATGAACTTGTTTTAGGAGTATTCATGCATGTTAAGTATATTGTTTGCACTGTTATGCATCATGAAAAAGAGTTTTAGAAAATGATATTTTTTTTCTTGCATGAGTTTTCATTAAGAAAGAAGGAAACAAATGAATAAAGAAAAAAAATGCAATCGATTGTTGTGGATGGGGTTGAGTTGGTTGTCCTAAGAGGTGAACCAATTGGTGTCTTGTCACCCTAGAGCTCGAGTTAGGCTTTCTCAAAAGGCAGATCAAATGGTGTCTACTCTCTCCTATTAATGCCCTCACAATCAAATGAACAAGAGAAAAGAAAAATAAAGGAAAATGGAAGGTTTACATATTTCATGTTTTCTTAAACGCCCATGACATATGCATTATGTTATTTTTAAGATAATTGACTTGTTATTTTTTGAGCATTACGCTCATAGATAACTCTTGTGATACAGGAGAAGAACAAGATGAAGTTTTTCATAACGATTGACATAGTTGACACCAACATTGAGGAAGTACTAAGATGGGTTGATGCATGGCTTGATGCAATAGATCAAACTGGAGGTGGATGACACGGGAGTCTTTAACACAGGAACAGAGATAAATATATGAGTTTTTGTTCAATGTTTAAAAAAATGTATAAGTAAATTGACTTTCATTACTCACGCTATGTTTTGTATATACGAGTTACAGGCGCTGATCACAGAAGAATAGATATGGGGTTTGTTCTATATATATATAAAAGTTGAGTTGACTAATTAAATCTTATGATTAGAAAAATAAATAAATAAATCTTTGCATATATTAAACTAATTTACATTTTATGGTAAAATACAGTGACAGATAGAGATAAAAGAGTTTATACACTACATGTGTGACAAATCCCTTGATGGGCAGGTTGGTTAAGAAAGAAGGACGACAACAATCAAAGCAAATCATTGGAGAGTTGAATTTGTCTTCTCCATTCTCTTCTCCAATTAACAAAGGTTAAATTTTTAACTGAACAAAAGAATGCATCAGTTGCAACGTTCGGCCATTAACAGAGAGATACAAAGATGGCCATGCAAATCCATCACAAACCAGAAAGGAATATAACAACATGCAAGATGGAAACTATGGGAGTTTAGCATCATTCCCTTAACAGTGATAGCCAAAACATTCGATAAATAGTTGCAGACCAGGTAACGAGGGGCAGTAAGAATATCATCCCAAAACCTCGAGATTCTGTCAAGTAACCACCACTGCATTCTTACTTTCGTGCGGGTCGTATAGAGTGTCTGATACCTTCGAGGGGGGCCAGTACCTGAAGACCGATCTACCCACAATGTTTTCGATAGGCAGAGGGCCCCTGAGAACACAAACAAGATCATTGTAAGAAACCATTTAACAATCTACCAACCTCATCAGTTTTGCATATTAATCAAGCAGTTCATATTTAATCGCAATATAATCTTCCGATTTATTACCATATATGAGAATCGAAGCTGTTGTTACGGTTGTCTCCCATAACGAAGACGTAGCCCTCAGGAACTAACTGCAGAATCATGCAAAAATTAATTGCAAGTTCAACATTTAAAATAAAACATAATAAAATCTTGGGAATCGAATCAGGACGAGGCATTACCATGCGATCCATTTCATATGTAAGTGGCTCTAAGATGAAATCTTCATCTTTCACTTCACCATTCACCAGTAAATTCCCATCTCGAACCTGGAATTGAACAAGATAATCGCATCGTATAAGAGTTCACAGAGAATAATAATAAGCCGAGCAGAAGATATTGGAAAATAAAGTGTAATTTAATTCTTACTTCAACCGAATCGCCAGCCTTGGCTACAATTCTTTTAATGAATACATCACCCGAACTATAACCAACTTCCTGCATAGTTCAAGAGCAAGAAATCGAGGGTCAGCATCTTTGATCGAATGCTAATCTTGTAAAATTCTCTGTAGCTTTTCAAATGACAAACATTCTCCACATTACCTGTAAAATTGGAGGAGCTTTAAAAATTACAATATCTGAAACCTCTGGTTTTCTGAAAAAGTATGATACCTGGAATAAAACAAACGAACAAAACAAACTCAGTGCCAGAAAACAAAAACACACCAACAAAATTTGCTCAGTATTTCAACCCATATAGTGTATTAACAAGAACTTAGTTGTGGACAATGCAAGAATTAGTAATCATTTCCCAGCAGTCTTGAGAATTTTAATTAAACAAACAACACAATTTTGCATCAGCATAGCAGAACAATCACTGTTTGCATCAATTAGTTACCACAATTTTCTGATTGGATTAATTAAGGCTCACCTTCTCAGCTAGAATGCGATCGCCTACATCCAGAGTAGGATACATGGAGGCAGAAGGAATCGATCTGGGCTCTGCCAAAAAAGACCGGAAGAGCAAGCTAACAGTCATGGCCGTGAACACGGCCTTGGCGTCCTCAGAACAAACATTTAACAAACGAGAAATCCAGCTACTCTTTCCGAACCCATCACGGCTCAATTGATTGTTGGCACTCACTCCACGATCATCGAAATGTGTTCCCCCTTTGTCTACATCACCATCTCCCGAACGCTGAATAGACTCGTTAGAAGGAAACCACTTCGATCCCTGTAAAAAAGGTATAATTGAAGTGGTTCTAAACGTAGACACACCCAAGATCCCCATCGCCATTGACGAGGTACCAGACGCGTACGCCGTTGACTTCATAATCGAGATCAAACCCAGAACTATAGGACTCTTACAGTTATCTCCAAAAATTTCCCCAGCGAGTGTGCTATACGAACAAGCAGAATTCTTGATCCAGCAATTTCCTTTGGCCGATCGATAATCGGAGCGGTAACGCCGCGGGGGGACGGATGTATCAATCTCCGTCTTAGGGTTTGAGCCAAAAATACGATATCGGACCCAACACTCCTGAAATCCGCGGCAATTCCCCGCCCGATGACCGGCGGAGGAGGCTAGATTTTGGGCAGCATAGCTGGTGAAGGAGAAGGTAACCCGGATAGCCATAATAACAATCTTGATTAGCGAAGTAAAGATCTGAAACAGAGTGTCCTCGAAGAGAAACAAATCAGAACAACACAACGCTAAGCTCGGAAAAACTCCATTTCTGCTGAAGAAAACAGTTAATAGGATCCGGAATCGCCGAATTTGAAGTGGATTCTACAGCAGAAGGAGGAGGAGGAGGAGAAACCCTTTCCGAAGCAGAAAGCAAAAACCAGGGCCAACTAGCGCTTTTAGAGAAAGAAAGCTCGTAAGCTTTCAACTTTGGAGAAGACAGAGAGAGAGGAGCAAGCTCGGGAGGAGTCGGCGACGAGGAAGAAAAAGAAATTGGCGCAACGTAGAGAGGCGTCTGCCTCTAAAAGAAGAGGGCTATATATCTTCTTCACCAAACTAGGCCTCGTCTTTCATATAATTACGAAAATACATTATTTTTTTAACTTTAGATTGGAATTTATTTTAATTTATTTCAATTTGGGACATTTTTTGTTTCTTTTACTTATAATTACATATCTCACTAAAAGAGATTTATTAATGAGAATAATATTGTAATAAAAATTTTAAATAAAACAAAGTGATAAGTCAAACACTAAATAATTTTTATTAATAAATAAAATATTAGATTATAAATTATGTAAATATCGTTGTCATATTTTTCATTATAAATTTAACATTATTTCAATAACAGAAAATACGTAATATCTATATTTAATCTTTTTATTTTTTTATAATTAAGGGTATTATTTGTTGGCAAAAATTATTGAGTGTTTTGACATGTCACTAACTTTATAATTCATCATATAGGTTAGGGGTTGTTTTGTTAATTACTTAAATTTTAATTATATTAATTTATTTTTAAAATAGAACGGAATAATTCTTGTCGAAGATGAAAAAAAAATTGAAACTTTTGTGGAGTGTTGCTTTGGTAATTATCTGAAGAAATAAGGGTATTTAGAATGAGGGTTAATAACTTTTTTGACTCTTGACTATTAAGATTAGGATACTTCTGGTTTCCTTCCGTGTCCCTTCGTTTGTCAGAACAAAGAGACGTTAATGACCCTTGTTCACACTTTCTCTGTCGTTTGTAAGTAATCGCACTTCCCACCTTTGACTCAAGTCCTTATTATTATAATTTTCCAATTATAATAAAATAAATTTCCTATTAATTACTTTCACTTAAATTTCTGTTTTTTATTTGGAAAAAATAATATTATTTAATATTTTAAAAAAATTACCTTTTAATTTATCAAGTAAGAATATTACATTAATTAATGAGTGATCTAGTCATTTATAATATATTATAATTTAAGTAATAATTTTAGATTGTAAATTAAATGTTTATATATATATATATATATATATAATACTGAAAAATATTTAGCCATGAGAGAGTGTGAGGTAAGCACATGCCTCAGCCCAGAAATGTCTCTTTCGAAACAAGAGCATCCGATTTAGAAATAAGGACGTCCATTTTTTACGAGGGTCTTTAAAATTTGGACGAGAGATATCTATTATTAACCGAGAGACATTTTTTATTAGTTAAGGGATATCCGTTGTAAGTTGAAAGACGTCTGTTGTTACTGCCTTGAAGAGAAACGTGATTGTGATGTCGCGTTCAAGTTTTTATAGTTCAAGATTTTAGTTATTTATCTTTTTCTATAGAATTTATGTGTTACTAATACTAAACTATAGGGTCTGTAATATTAATTTCACATATTTAAAAGTTTACCTTTTAATTTAGCAAGTAAAAATAGTACATTAATTAATTAATAATAATTATAATTGAAATAATAATTTTAGATTGTAAATTAAATGTAAAATACATATATAAAATACTAAAAAAGATTAGCCAAGAGAGAGTGTGAGGTAAGCACATACGTTAGCCATGTAATTGGTTCGTAGGCAGTTGGTGGGGGATAATAAAAGTCTAATAAATTAATGTAAAATAATACACTAATCCTCACTAATCATTTTTTAATTCATTTTAATCAGTATTACTTTTTTTACTGTTGGTCAGAAACATAAGGTTTGAACAAAGCACTTTGGTCAATTTTCCCTTCCTATTATTCTATACAATTTTAAAAACTAAGATTATTACTTAATATTAAATTTGTTCTCTACTTTTAGAACGTGCTACCTGTTATTTATTTATTAATTATTAAATAGATTGCTTACAATAATGGAACATAGTTAAATTATAATTTAAACCTACAATGTCCAACGCATATTTCATAAAAATACATTTTTAATTAGGGGTATTCAAAATCGATCTGAACTGGTAAACCAAACAGAAACCGATCAACTTGGTTTGGTTCGGATCGATTTTGAACACCCCAAAATCAATTTTCGATTCTATTTTTTAGAAATCGAAGTTATTAGTTTGGCTTTCGGTTTGACTTATTCAAAACTAACAATAATTTAACTGAGCAGATAAATTTATAATTTTTATTAAAAAAAATTCGATTTGTGGTTTGATTTACGGTTAATATTACATAATTATTCAATAAATTACTATTTATTCAAAACTAAGTCTCACAATTATATAAAATTTAAATTATTTGATTGATAACTAAATAATAATTGAATTATTGAATAATTAGTTCTTAAATTATACTAATTAGTAATTAAATCATTATCTAATTCCTAATAAAATTATTAAATTATACTAATTAATGTTTCAATTAGTAGTAAATTATGTCATAAATATATTAATGAATTATACTAAATAATTATTACATAGATTGATTATTACTTAATTATATTATTGAATTAATTAGTGATTGAATTTTATGTTTTTTTATCAAATAAATGTTTGTTTTGATTTTTAATTATTTTTGTTAATTTATATGGTAAAACTTAAATTTATATTTATATATAAAAATTAAAAAATGTATATCATTTTATATAATGAGTAAAACTGAAACCGAACAGAAATTAATTTTAGTTCGGTTTTTATTCTTAACAGTTCGATATTGTTTCTATTTTTTACGAACTGAAAAAAAAAACAGTTTGGTTTCCCTCGATTCTTCTATTCACCTCCACCATTCGTTGCTCAATAGTCTCATTTCCAAGAGGCTATTGGATCCCAAGCTCGCTGAAAAGGCAAATGCATTACACAATTTGCATTTATGGTTTTGGAATTAATCTGTCATGACCCAGAGGTGGGTCTAACAGAATCACCGGGTCATGCAACTCAGATCTTGTAAAGAATCTGATTGCCCAGTCCAAGGCTAGGATAAAATAGAAGCCTTATTACAATATTTTAAGCCCAAACCCCAAAACAATTGAGTCATGATCCACAGAGTGATCAATAAGAAATAGGATAGCGAAATAACAACAAAAAAAGTACTGAACAGGAACAAACCAACAACACCAAACCTTAAACTTACTGGAGACAATGGAATAGAACCCATGGACCTCCACCAGCCCAAGGAACCACGAACACCCAAAAGAGGCACAGAAAACCACCCTGCAAAGAACCTATACATTCACCTGGGGAAAAGTATAGTCGAAGAGATGAGTGACAAACTCAATAAGGAACTTATACTAAATGCGATGCTTATTAAAACAAGTCTTCATCTTTTCTTACCAAAACTATGATCAAAACAATACACTAATCGTATATGTACTCATACTTATACCAGTACCTATACATGTATTTGTACATGTACTTATTTTCAAAACCATGCATGAATTTATGAATCATTTATCAAAATCATGTTTTTCCATCAAAACCAGCTCCATAAGCCACCGATAAGGCAATATCATAGAAAACCAGTTGGATACATAACCAACTATAATAAAATAAGTCTTCATTGTTTTTCAACCATTAAAACGAGTATCCGTGAAAAAGAAAGATCACTCAAGGACCCCTCCGAAACAAACCATAAAAAGGCGGCCTAGAATGATAACGCTTCATGAGTTTGGAGAAAGATACTATGAGTGCGATCCTAAGATCCAACCTCTCACAGGAGTTGCCCGGGAACCAGTTAACGATGATACAACCCAATACATAATCACCTTGATCAGGTTTAGGGACTCGAAACCCAAGGAAGTATCATTACCTTCCTGTCCATTTTCCACACAGTGCATAGACAGTACATCTTCGCGCAATAGAAGATGTATTGGAATATCTTCGTGATACTTTGGTACCAAAACTGTCCAAAGTGCCCAGAGGATTCAAATTCACGTCAAATGATCATATCACACCATGAAAACCATGCTCGTAATGTAAACATGTAAAACTCATGTACATATATAGTACAAAACCTAACATGCAGTCAAATAGTCCCTGTCTTATTTTTCATATATGGCAACCCACAAAAAAATGTTTTGAAAATCACTATGCAATACAATGCAACTAAGTATAAAATCCCTACCTCGATGACAACTAGAACCCAAACCAAGCTGACCTGTTGCACGCACTGTCAGATGCAGGCACCAAAACCGGGAACATCGCCGAAATCTAAAACAAAGCCAATGTCAAAATCCCGAGCAAAAACTAGGAGTCAAACAAGAGTCCTAAACCAGACCAGAAACCAAGACCTCACATCAATCCATAAAAACTTGATATCAGCCACCCAAGACTCAACAAAGGTCGATAAGACTGATTCAACGCACAAAAACAACTTTCAAACAAGAAAACACATTGTTAGGCTAATTAGGGATCTCTTGGAATCGACTAGAAATAATTTACAGGCAAAACAATCAGCCCAGTGGTTGATCAAAATAAACCAAAGACAAAATCAAAATAATTTGCCTATTTTCTGGCTGACGTGAACAGTGCCTCTAACGTGAACAGTAACTCTGGTATGAACAGTACTCCGACATGAATAATGCGTAAATAGTGCCCAAACTGTTTTTTGACGAAAACACCCCATTTTTGTCCGATTTCTGACTTTTAACAACAAATAACACTGCACATACTTTTATTCTATCAATATAAACTAAAACTTTTCCTTGAATTTGATTTTCCAAGCTCAAATATGAAGTCAATAAAATTCAACACTTTAAATGTTAAAAACGGAGCTAGAAATCGACTTACCCGCAAATCGTCTTTACGAAAGACGGAGAACATAACGAGGTGAACACAAGTCAGTCGAAGAAACGATGAGAATATGTCGTTGGATCCCTCCCCTTTCCTTCTCCTTGCGCAGGGCCTCTCTGCGTGAAGAGGAATAGAGAAGACTCTTCTTCTTATCTTTTAAGTTTTTTTTAAATTAATTTAATAATAAAATATTATATATATATTTTTTATATATATTAAATAAATCCTATCAAATTTTCTAGTCGTTCTGAATGCTCCAAGACAACGATTTTAGTATCAAAATTATTTACCAAACTTTATTTCACTCAATTATTTACCGCTCAGTAACATTAACATTTACCGATTTTGACCAATTGACCGAAAATTCCGACATGGCCATAACACGATAAAACCGATCAATCTTTCAATGCATTGACCAGTCAAAATGCGAAAAATTTTACACGTGAAATTAGCATGATAAAATAGCAGATCTTACATAATACATTGTCATTAACTGAGGTGGGTTTTCTTCTTTGAGGGCAAAAATTACAGGGGATGTGTGATTTAGACTAGATTTAAGAAATGGAGAGAAGGGTCATTTTTTGATTTCCGGCAAAAATCGAGAAGGGAGATGACCAGAGAAGATAGAGAAACCCATTTCATTGCAAAGCTGGAAGCTTTCTTGTCACATGCCAAAAAAAACTTGAGAAAGAATGGAGAACGACCAAGTAAAAAACCAACTGAATCGTCTGACTTTTTTTTTTTAAATCTATATAGATAGCAGCGGAAAACTTAAAATTTTATGTTATATCCTAGACCCAAAATAAAGATCCATAAGTGACAATATATTAGTATAAAATAACATAATCTAAAAGTATGCGGAATTAACTTATAAATAAAAACAGTTGGGTGATGATTTTTATAATGATTAAAAATAAAAATTTATTGAAAATAAAATAAAAACCACAAATAAGAATAACATACGATAAAAATATGACTTAGATATGATTTTACTTTTTATATGAAATTTAATACAAATGTCAAAATTATTTAGATAATCTAGAATTATCTCTTTTTCAAGAGTCACTAGAAATGTTTGACTAATTTTTATAATATTATTCTTAAACATATGATAGACAAATATTGTTAAGAATTCATTAAAATACAATTTAAAATTGATCATGCGATTCAAATAAAATGATAGGTAAATATTTGAAACAAACAAAATAACATAAATGAAGTTATACTCGCACAATTCAATATAGTTCATAATTTCTTTTTAACTTTCAGCAAATAAATCTAAATATTTATCCATACATTTCAAACAATGAATAAATTAATCATGAAAAATATATTGAATTATCTAAATATATTCATGTAAAAAAATTCAACAAGAGGAGGTAGGTTCGCATAATTAGATACTCCTCATCTTAGTCACTAAATACTTAACCCATAATGAAGAAGGAAATAATCACATTAGTCATAAATATCATGTTACTAGTAACACGAAAATATAATTAAATATTTTCTTTGATGTTATTGTTGTTCCTTATTGCATCAATGTTGTCACCAATTTTCGCTTTTAGGAACTTTGAAAATTGTTTTGCAAACGGAGAGAGAGACAGTTGGAACATCAACAAAATGAATCTTCCTTCGGCGGGCTTTGAATCTTCTTCTCCAACATGTTTTCTCTTTTTGTGATCTATTTTCGACTCAAATAAAACACTACTCAAATCATTATTGCTCTTCTGACTTATTTTTAAAAATAGAATGAGTCTTCCTCATTTTCTCAAAACAATTTCTCTCGAACAAACTTCTCTTTCTCTTCTCTCTTGAAATCTTATCGGTTGAATAAATCATTTTTTTCTCTTAACTATCCTCAACTTTATTTTTCTTAATTTAAATATTTTTTAAGATAAATTTACATAAAATAAAATTACACATAAAATTTTATCTAAAAAATACATAAGAAGAGGAAAACCGCACGAAAGGTATTTGAACGTGGGGTTTACAAAGACAGCAGAAGAAGAAGAGAAGAGTGCTCCGTAGTAGAGGCAAACAGATTACTTTATATTCACCAGAGTGAGTTCTGCTTGTAAGTTTTCTACGTGCAGAGCACCACTGCAAAGCATTACACTTATAAGCAAGGAAGGAAGAAGTAGCGGGTGAACATGGATGGGCCCCATCGACCTACTTGGATTCCTTCTGTGCTTCCTTAGGCAGACAAGGCGAATAGATTCACTTGTCAAAAGCTAAAATCGTACACACGACAGTGCGAATATATTCGCCTGTCAAAGCAAAGAAAAAGGAAACTAATAATACAAAAGACAGTGCGAATATATTCGCCTGTCAAAGTAAAGCCAAAGCAAAAAGGAAACTAATAATAGAACTATTAGAGAAACGGGCTTCTTCTGTTTGGGCTTCACATTGGGCCAACAGGCTTGGAGGCCTGTTCCATGAAGGCATGGATGATGCGGCCTATGTCCATTTCTTCTTGTTGAATTCCTGGTGCAACGAGTCCATACCAGCTGTCTTTGGTGGAGTCGATTTGGAAGTAGATAGTGCGAAGGGTGAGAATGGACTCGAGTTCTTGTAGTGCATGAACAACCCTCTTCTAGGTATCAGAGCTATTTACAAGGTATTATGAGTGGCTAATTCCCTTATCTAGGTGATGTATAAGTATAACCACTTGTTTTTCATAACACTAGTCATCTGTTTATTTCGTTTATTGTGTGTCTTTAATTAACTTACGAAAAGACTGCAAGAAGTACCCAAGTGAGGGGAAGAAGTCAGGTGATAACTCAATCAACTTAATTTGCAGATTCTAGTAAATTGTTGTGGTACCTCTTATACACTCGCCTAGATTATTGCATTTCTTAATTTTTCTCTTTGTTAATGTCCTGGAAAGATACCAAAAAATCCTCATTATACCAAACAGCATTATCCGCCGTTTCTGAATTAGAAGAACCCGCTATTGGTTTTCATAAATCTTGTGACGTGACCTCCAAGACAATTGCCCAGAATTTAGCAACTATCATTAAACAAAATAACACCCAGATCTTGCTTCTTTGTTCTATCAAAGCCAATACAGAGCAAATATTACGATCCCTAAAGGCAAAAGAGCCTCTCGTTGATAACGACTTCAGTCAGCAACTTCATCAACTGACCTCTCAGTTATCCTCCTTACAGTTGGGAGCACCCACAAACCCAACAAAGAAGACTACAACCAATCAAAAGTTATATTGTTTCCGGAATCCTCAACAGATCTTTGAGGACGAAAAGGCTAAAGCTCAAAGATGAGGACAACCTTCGAAACACAAACTGAAACAGGTACTTCCGTTTATGATGATCAGATCCGTGGATATCGTCATCTATAGCGACTGAGGCACAATACCTCTCGATTCCTCCGACGAAATCGTTCAGTACAAACTCTAGAGTCACTATTGGATCCTCAACAGCAAGTCCTACTATCACAACAACAACGGGCTAGCCTGGTGCCCGCTGAGATTCTTTATGGATCCCAACATAGTAATACAATCCACCGAGTTTATCAGCACTATTATGAACGACGTATCCGTATCGTCCGTAACAATGAGCAACTCGATTTACCTTTCATAGAGACTGAAAGTCACAACCGTCTCATACGAGAAAGACTAGACCATATTCATATTGGTCTTGTAATGATCCAAGTTCAAATCTTACATCGCAGAGCTACAGGAATGCGATGCCTTATAGTTCTTCGTGACACGCGATGATCCGTTTACGTATTGTTTCCCCATGAAGATTTTATCAGATGGGATACAAATGCTTCTTGGTTGTAATTCATCAAGTCCATGCAGGGAGGCTTACGGATTGAAGGACCAGTGATCACCTTTTACAAAAATGTGACCACCATTAAAACTAACCATGAACCAGAAAAGGCTGCAATTAGCCAAACTCTAGAAGAATTACCAATCCTTGACAGTCTGGATCATACTCCCGACCATGCAGACGACTACGCTGAATTATCACTATTAGCTCAACCCTTGAGCTTCTCTAGCAAATTTTCTGCTATCATCAGTGATCTACAAATACAAGGATATATTGGTGATGATCCGGTTGCACACTGGTCCAAAAATCAGACAACAGATTCTTTTCCTGCAGTCGAGGTCCTTGCAACAATGCTCCACGACGCGAACAAAACCCTGAATGGCAAGCGGAAGTCAACCAACTCGTAAATAAGCTCCTCCCACTCATCATGAGTACCGCGAGTTGCAGCAAAATAGGAGCGGCACACAACCTAAAAGTAGCAACCAAAGACCCCGAGAACAAGATACTCTCTCCCAAGAATATCGAGACCTGCTTGACTACTCCATCGGCCCAATGCCTCTGGACGAAGACATATGGATCCAGAACAGAATGTATCGACTCAAGGAGTAGTCCTTCCAGAGGGCCGTTCATGCCCTACAAGAACTCGAGTCCATTCTCACCCTTCGCACTATCTACTTCCAAATCAACTCCACCAAAGACAACTGGTATGGACTCACCAAATTTCAACAATATAAATTTAAAATAAACTGATATCATAAATTCTTATAGAGAGTAATCAATCAACGTGTAGGAATGCTTGACTCAGGCTAAAGTCATCCATGAATAGAGGGCAAGGATAAGAGCAGCTTGCAGGTGACTAGTTGATCTTGCCCTATTGTGTGTATCCTTTTGCTACAAAACGACAACGACAAATAGAAATAGGTTGATGGAAGACAGAGATTGATTGAAGTTACATAAGGGACAAATAGAACATTATGCAATAACATAGTTGGAGTTGTACTGTTGGGGAGAGTATGTTCTGCTTTTGAACAAACATGATTTGTTGCATCAGAGTGGAGAATCCAAGAACAAGATAAAAGAGGAAGGATCATAAACATTAATGGAGAAAGTAGGGAGGCGTGGGTTGGAGGATGATACAGAAGAAGAAATCTGGTTAGTCTGAGAGCTCAAGAAAGTCATAAATTGTGAGACTATGTAGCTCTAAGATTCCAGAAACATGGTGGTTGGTATTAGGGGTGTGCAAACCGACAAAGAACTAAATCGAAACCAGTCAATTTGGGTTGGTTTGGTTCTATTTTGCACACCGAAAAATCGAATTTCAGTTCATTTTGGAAAGAAAAGGATGTTTTAGTTCGGTTTTCAGTTTTGGTTTCTCAAAACTGACAAAACAGAAACCGAACCACATTTGAGCCTTTAGGGTTGTTCATTCATGCCTCAGCCTCATGGTTCATTTTGTCGTTTCATCTTCAACGTCCACTCCACTCTCCTCTAGTGCTTAAATCTTCACGTCGCCACTCGCCACATTAGTCGCCAGTCAGAGTCTTGGAGAGTCACCTCTGCCCTCCATTTGCCTTCTGGCTCTTTTTCAGTATCCCTCAATTCGCCCTCCGGCTGCGGTGCAGATTGCTCTGTAATTAATAATTTTTACCGTCAATTTGCACTCAATTCTAAATCTGATTCTGATTGCTATGAGAATTTGAAGTGAACAAAATAAATCTAAACCAATTTTGTATTGTCTACAATAATCTGTAGATGTATATTGCCGTGAACAAAAAACAGTGAACAAAATACAGTGAGAATCTTTTATTATTTTGTTCACTGCTTGAGTCGTTAATGAATGAACATTCTCTACTGAAACTAAATAATGAACATTCTCACTACATGTTGTTCAATGAATTCTCTGTTGAAACAATGAACTAAACAAATGAACATTCTCTACTGAAACCTTCAATCATATTTTATTGCTCAATGAATTCTGTTCAAAATAGTTGCTTCTTATGCCCATAGAAAACTTAAAAGAATCATTATTTACAGACTTCAATTGTTTTCATGGTGTTCAACACAGTGGACATACAGAAATGTGAGGACAACTTACAAATTTAGAAATTAGAACTAATGATACAATTATTATTATTTTTATTTAGTTATACTTTCATTTTATAACTTTTTCTCATTTTATATTATAATTTTTTTTTATTTTCAAATAAATTTTTTGATTTTATAATTTTTTTTAGTGGTCTGTGTCCCTAAAAATGTTATTTATATGCCATAAAATGAGGAAAAATAATAGTAATAATATTGATTATTTTAATATTTGGAAAAATGGGAATCCGAAAAACCAAAAACTCAGTTTTAGTTTGGCCATTGCCGAACCGAAACTCAAATGATTCGGTTCAGCTATTGCAAAGCGAAACTCAACTCGTTCCGTTTGGTTCGATTCCGAATTAAAACCGAACTGAACTGGTTTTTGAACACCAGTAGTTGATATTGTAGTTGCATTGAAGAATAAGCAATCAAGACGTTTAGAAAGATCTTGTATTCGTTCATTTTGTCGATTAAGACAACGTAGGAGAAGAGCAAAAACAAGAAAGAAGCGGTCAGATTTCCTGCATTGATTGATCATGGAGAGTTTCTTTTGTTGAAGATTTGTTTTTCCTTTCCATATTCTTTAAAGCTTCTCCAATGGCGTTTAGAGAGCATTGAAAGATAAACACAAGGACGACAGAGCCACACCAAAACATGGCAATGGCAGAAAGAAAAGAAACCCAATATACTGTAAGTAACCTAATGATCTATACCCATTACCCACCATAAACATAACAAAAATAAAGACGATTTGAAGCCAACAGGAGGAGCCGATCAGAAAATACTAGAGTAGACTACTTAAAGCTCTTGCTTTGCGTGGCAATGGCGAACTCTGGTCAGGCTACCTAAACACTCATCTTCAACCTCTCCAGCTTCACTGCCGTTCAGGTGCCACTCCCTGATGCTGCCGTAGCCGCCAACGAGATCATCACTTACTTCAGGGTAAGACCACGCCCCTTTTCCAAATCCATAGCCCATTTCATCATAACCAGCAAGAGAAAGTAACTCAGAATTTTGGAAGTTCAGCAGAGAAGTAAAGCTTCTTGGCCCACTATTCATAGTCTCAAAGAGATTAAGATGGCTATAAGTTGAATCCAAGTTAACTCCGGCGAGAGCAGAAATGGGTTTTTCCGGCAAGTGCTCAATGGCGGTTGCATTAGAGGAAGAGGAGGAGGAGGAAGACGTATCCGGCGGAGAAGAGGAAGAACGAGAGCGTTTGGAGTTCTTACGGGACCCACCGCCAACAGGTACGTCCCGCAAGGTCCCACCTTGGGTCCAGTAGCGGCGGCAGGATTTGCAGAAATGGCGTGGCTGTGAGAGGTTGTAGTTGTTGTAGTAGCAGAATTTAGTCTTGGTGGAGTCGCAACGCGGACAAGGGAGTGGCTCCGTCGGCGGAGGAGGGTGGCCGCCCATACACTGCTGTGGCTTTGCTGAATCAGAAAGCATTGAGTCTATACCCAAGCTGCGCTTTGCTCTTTCTATGGAGGTTTAGACCACAGAGTGGCGATTTCCAAGCGGTGGAAATTTTGAGAAGTGGTTTGGGCTCAAGTAGGGAGCTTTATTTATTCATTATCTAGAGAGAGAATTTAGAGAGAGAGGGGAAAGGATGAAGAGAGACAGAATAATGATGTCGGGCAGCGTGGGAGGAAATAATTGGCGATGTTTAGTGGCGTACACAAAGATTCTCCCGCAACGTATCTCTAATCTCGCTTCGTCTCGGCTGCAACTCACTCACAGCAACTCCGCCGCGATCACTGCAACTCTTTGTATCGGGTACTGAGAAAAGCTGATCTGACAGGCAAGAATGGTCATCATGTTATTCTCTGAGGGCCATTCATCGAACAACCCTGTTCCCTTCTGAGAGCGTAGCTGAACCTGAACCTGAACCAGAGAGACACAGCACCACAGGAGGGTTAGAGTAAGACACTGGTGGGGTTGGAGGAGACCTGATTTGACTGACATGACTAGGGCGGCTCAAGAGGAGAGACTGGTTCAAATGTTTGAATATTTTTGAGGATTGAAGAGATATACGATGAGTGAACAGTTAGTATGGAGCCTAATGAGTGTTTGCTATGCTGCTTTCTGTTCTTGTTTCTGTTCAACAGTCAGTCGGAGTGGACCAGGACAACACCCATCAAACCAATCAAATCCCAACCTAATTAAGACTTTAAGCTTAAAATCATACTAATTGACGGATCCGAGTAAATCTAAATGGGTTGTTGAAAACCCTAATCAGAACAAAAAAAAACAAAACAAAACAAAACAAAAACAGGAACATCAATTCTTTTGGTTGAAAATGATGAGTGGAGTAGAAATTTACTCACGGAGAATTTAACTACTAAACTTTTGAGATTCAAATATAAAGAAAATTTTTATATTAGAAATGAGTCTGACCTGATTTAATTAGAGTTTAGGTTACACATAAATCTAACAATTTTCTTCTTGATATAAATTTCATATGAGAGATTCAATGCAAGCTTATCGACCCACCTCAAAATGAATCCAGATCACTGAACTCTGCTAATCTTGATCTTTGAAGAAATTCTAATGCAAGGAAAAACAAATCTATAAAATTCCAATGAAAAATAACTTCTTTTTTCACAAGGCCTCCTACAGGGGTCATCTCACAATTAATACTGATCAAGTTAAAATTTAGAGACGCACTCAAGAATAAATCACATCTCCATGGTATCACCGAGTTATCAAAGTTGTCGTAACGAACTACATTAGAATATGTTGAAGAATCCCCACTAGAATCATTTCTCTCGAACACACTCAATGCATAACCTACTGAACTGGTTTCACCATATCACCATTGAGTTTAGCTTTACTCTTTCTCTTGGTTCTACCTTTGACAATACAACTCTTACGTGAAACTAAAATTGCTGATGATGTGCTCACTGCATCATCTTTGACATCTGTAATAAGTTGACGTATCGGCTCTTATGTGGATTTAGATCCCAACTTGAATTTCACCCGAAAACCTAATTTCTTATGAGTTTTTTCAAAAAATATTTTAGAGGTGAATTCACAAACTTTACATAATTATTACTAGTTACCATAGAACCTTACAACATATAAAAATTTGCAGACCTTTTGTATCTTTTTAACATGACAAGAGTATCCATACTGATCTTCATAGCTCCACCTACAATGTTGTACTTGTACCCTTTCAAATCTAAAATACTAAACGAGATCATATTTTTTTTTTCAAATTGGGAACGTGTTGCACATTACCAAGTGTCTTGATAACTCTATCAAACATTCTAATTCTGACAGTATCAGTATCAGTTACTTTACAAGGTGTGTTATTATCCATCATCACAACACCTTATGAAATAGTCTCATATGTCAAAAAACACTCCCCGTTGAAACACAAATGAAACGAATAAGCTAAGTCCACAATCCAATTATTGTTTGGCTTTGAGTTTTCTTGTGACACAATTAGAAGATCTTCATCACGATAATCTTCTTCTTCTACAACAACTTTGCCAAACATCATCAGTTGTTTTCCCATCTCAACAGCTCTTTTTATTTCATCATACAATCTATGACACTTAGATTTAATGTGCCATTTCTTTTGATAGAAGTAACAAGTTCTATCACAGTTACTTGACTTTGATTTGGTCCTCGAACCCTAAACATTATCACTGCTTTTATTGTTTGACTATCTTGGTCTTCCTCGAACGACGAGTTCCTCATCTCGAGACTTAGATCCAACAACAATCTGATTCATCTTCTCATTTGATAATAAGACACCATAAACCTCTTCTAGAGTTAGACTTTCTCTACTGTATAAGATTGTATTTCTGAAAGCACCATATGAAGTACGCAACAAGATTCATAGAATCAACCCTAAATCCTCATCATCGTACTTGCATCCCACAGTCTCCAAATCTAAAACTAACTTCTTGAAGGCAGTCAAGTGTTCTTCAATAAAACCTCCTTCCATCAACTGATGAGAATAAAGTTGTTGCTTTAAATGCAACTTGCTAGTTAGATTTTTTGTGATGATCCGGATTAAGGATTAACACTAATAATTATGTTTTGTATAGTTAAATATGATTAAGTGATAATAAATCAGGAGATAACTCTGAGGAAGACATTGACCAATCAATTAAGGGTATTTTTTCAAACTAAAAATATGTAAAATAGTAGATACCTTAGACTATGGAATGATGATAAAATTAAATCGATTGGATGTATACTTATTAATATATGAACTTTTTCATGAATGTGATAAATGTGTATAAATGAGCACGGTCACTATTGGTGGCTAATTGAAGAGGTTATAGTGATTATAAATTCAAACCATTTTAATGCCATAAAGTAGACACATAAATGAAGTGTATGACTTTGGATTGAAATGATTTGAATGTATGCAATAAAAGTTATACATGTTTGAAGTCAAATAAATCCAAAACTGCACTATTTTATAAAATGTCTTTAAATAGGATTTTGGAGTAGGAAATTGGAAAAATGTATAAAAAGAATGTTCATAATACGTTGAAGTATATAACCATGTAATTAAATTGGACAACACTTGTGGATTAGTAACTATGCGTGTGATGAAGGTGTAATTAGTGGATGATTAAGGTTAATTAATCATGATTAATTATGATAATAATGGGGATTAGCTTAGAACTAAGCTAGAGTGATTAGTTTAAGCTAAAAGTGGTTAAAGATAATTAACCATGTTTATTTTGTAAATTTCCATGGAATGAGGGTAAAATGGTAAAAATAAAAGAATAAAAGGGATAAAAATGTAATTTTACCCTAAGATCTCTCTTTATAGAGGAGAAATGGCTGAGTATCAGCCTCATTTTGTGTTGGAAGAAAGAAGAGAGAGGAGAAGAAGAAATGGGGAGAAATGGGGAGTAGAAGAAAGAAGGGAAAGAGGAGGAATTGACCTCCATCCCTTGAGAAAAGTTGATCTACACTTCAAGATGATTCTTTTGAGCTAAAAATCAAGAGGAGAAAGTGCAAAATAAGTGGTCTTCAAGAGGTACTCTAACTTAAGAGTTTTATAAACTATGCTGAATAATGCATTGTTTAAGTGTAGAAAGTTATGTATTGGTGATCACATGTAAATCTATGGAATTGCATGCGGGTAGTCTTTAATGATGCAAATTGGTTTTGATGAAATTCAATGGAATAAGTGTTGAATATGGTAGATTATTGATGTTAATTTAATTCGATTAAAAGTGATTGAATGAAGAATAGTGTTAACATGGTGTGATAAGAAGACAATCATGACCTTGACATTGATAAACTAGTTTATATGTAAAATAAAGAGAATTGTGAACTCTTGAGATATTAGTGAAAATCTATAGTTAATAAATTTTGTTACTATTAAATTGGTAGAAATTTGGTTGTAGTGCTTAAGTGAAAAGGCATGAGTTTTGGAAATTAGATAAATATATCTAATGTTGGTTTTGGTTATATGATATGGAAACATGATTTGAGGATTAGTTGAAAGCATAAAATTGAGTAATTGTTACTAAACATATTGTATATTTGTTAAACATATACTACATGGGTTATTTGATTGGATTAAAATGTCCATTTTGATATTTAAGTCATTATAATGTTTATGACTGAGTTTAAATAGATTAAGTTATTTATTTGATGATCCTAGGATGGGTGAATATTAAGTTGGAATGTTTTGAATGGATTTGGTACGAAGGAGATGAAGAGAATTTAGGGACTTTGGCAATTTGGACCAGTTGCTATCGACCGAGGTTGTAGTGCGGTCGATTGGGCGTTGAAATTTAAGGGAGCTGACGACCAAAAATAGATGATTGCAACATAGAGTTTGAAACTATGAAAATTGCGGTCGCCCATACCGCTCGATTGGAAACCCTATTTTGTCATGTTTTGTATTAAAAATGCACTAGAGCGGATGACCGCGGTGGAGGGGACGGTCGACTAGATCTTGTATTTTTAGAATATTTTCCTTAGGTTTTTAACTAGTTTTTTTTACCCATTATATAAACCATGTTGGGAGATGATTGAGACACAAGTAGAGCATATCTAGATAGATGTATGAGACCATTTCATACATCATTATTGTATATTTAATAACAAGATTCTTATGGTTCATTTACATGCATTACTAGTATGTATTATATGCATTCAATGTATGCATAGAGAGGATGTCAAATCATGCATAATGAAATATTTATATGTACAAAACATATTATTCAAGTAGTATTATTGGTCACAGAGGAACCCAATATATCTCGCCAGACTATGTACTATGTGATGTATGTAAAATAGAAAATAGAAGGAGAGTGAATGTGGGTTCCCTTTGGCTGAAAGTCCCTAGCCCTCCGGAGGTGTATTATATTCATAGACACACCTATTAGAGACAGTGGCCAACATGATGGGGTTTCATGGTTGTGTACAACTTTACACGCGATGGTGTATGATCACTCATATTGGTAATCAAATAAATATTGACATTCACATATATGTTGACATTCACGTATATGTTAATAAAACAGTACTTGTTAAATAACATGACCATTTAATATAAAATGATGCATTGCACTGATTCATAGTAGCATCATAGTGAAAGGAGAGTCATGATATGCATTTCATATTCATTTCATAAGCGTGAGTCATGAGATGACATAGTTAGATAGTGTAACGTCCCATAGTGCTCCCAGTACAATATCGTCCACTTTGGGCCAAATCCTGCACGATATAGATCTTGCAGTTAGTCTAAAACGCGTTGTACTAGGTAGAGAGGGGAACCCTACTTATAAACCATTCATTTTTTTTATTCTTCCAAGCGATGTGAGATTGTGCACCACCACTAATATGGGCCGAACCCACACTTGGATCATTCCTGGCACTTAGAGGATGGATTGCCACAATCTCACCCCATTGGGGACTCGACATCTTCGTCAGCCACACTTCCGGTTGGGATTTCTTTATAATACCATTGGGATTTTTCTGTCTGATACCATTTGTAATATCTCTCAGTGCTCCCAGTATAATATTGTCTGCTTTGGGTCAAAGCCCGCACAATTTTGTTCTTAGGTTTTGCCCAAAACGCATTGTACTAGGTAGGGAGGGGAACCGTACTTATAAACCACACATTTTTTACTCTCCCAAGCGATGTGACATTGTGCACCCCCACTGATATGGGTTGGAACCACACCTAGGTTATTTCTGGCCTTCACAAGTGGGCTGCCACATATAATTATGTGATTGTGGTACCATTTGTGATAGACATTAATTGGAAATATTTAAGAACTGTGTGGAATTAGGGTATCTGGACAATGATCATAGAATCATATGTTTAGACATTGTCATTTATGCATAATGAGGAATACCTTCATATAGAGAAATTATTTGGGATAGACATGAATAGAGATATCTAGATAGTGTGAAATAAACATAAATTAGAAATGTTTAGAAATAAGGAAGTCCTTTATATAGAGGATTAAGTAGTTGATACATAACTTATGATAGACATACATTGTAAATGTCTAGATAACTTGATATTAGACACACATTAGAAATGTTTAACATGGGTGATAGATAAACCATAGAAGATTATGAGAGATATGGAGTAATTAATCCATAAAGTGGTGGTGTTGAAATGGTATAGCACATGATGTTTGTAATGGAATTATTTAATAATTAAATACATATGAGAATTTGTATGTGCATAAAGAGAAATTGCACAAGAGATTAAAGAGAAAGATATGCTATAATTATCAAAATCATAGGTCTAAGTAGTTATACATATGCACTGAACACTTCTTACATAAAATAGTGTATCACATAGTTGAGATATTAATTAGAAATATCTAAATATCTAGATAAAATATAGATTCTAGGATATGTGATCATGAGAGTTGATCAAAAATTAAAGGAAAAATGACAAAACAATCATCATCCTTTATTATTATTGACAAACCAACTATTATCCTTTTTTCGCTAACAAATTAACTATTGAATTATGGAAAAATGACACTGCCAACATCGTTGTTACGTTTTTTGTTAAATGCCATAATTTTGACCTGCAGCGGTTCGTCTACAAATCGCTGCGACTCCAAAGTTAAAAAAATCACACGACATCTTGTTGGCCCACGGCAGCTTCATAAGAAACCCCCATGGTGTGATGATAAACCGCTGCGGTGTAATGATAAACCGCTACGGGGTCACAATAAATCGTAGAATGAGTAACAATAAACTGTTGCGGTGTCATATGAAGCTGCTTCATTTTATCGTCACACTACTGCGGTATCATATAAAGCCACAGTTGCGTCACACTATTGCGGCGTCATAAGAAACTATCGCGGTTTATAGTCACATCGATGCAGTTTAATACGTGCTTCATTCAACAATTTTCTAACCTGTGCAAGTTTCATAGATTCAACCAAAGTGAAATGTTGGCTCGGGGAAACGTTGCTAATTTTACAGTTTCATAATAATCACTTTTCATTTCATCATCAACAACCAAATTATCAATTCCATTATAAACATATCATGTACATGTGCATTACAATTACAAACCAATTCTATTACAACCATATAATGTGCATGTGCTCTAAGAATCGGTGTGCTCCAAGAAATTGTTGTAGATGATCCTTGCATGTTTGCTCACTCAATCCCATTATATGATATTCCATATTCGATGGACTTGCCGTGATGTAAAATCGATGCTCCACTTGCTACCAGGCATGATGGCTTTCCATCTTTCTCGAGCAAGTGTGAACGTCATTGTGGCACTTTATTTGAAATGTCATTTCACCTAGCACGCATCCCTCAACAAATGCTTCGGTGAGTTGACTATGAACCACAAAGTCATCGGAGTGGCTGGAAGTGGAAGCAATGTTGGAGTAGAGCTCAACAACGATGTTCTGAGGGTTATGGCTTTCGTCTTCGATGTTTTGGGAGGCTAGGTTTTGGCCATTTTCGACACAATTACAAGACTCGGAGTGCTCTGAGGCGCGCCATTGTATGCAACCGGCTTAGAGTGTAACATCCCAATATTTTAAGTTGGATAACTATCGGGATATTACCAACGGTGTTTTTGAGCGTTAAGTCTAGAGGTATTTCCATTATGTTTTTCCCCATTTACGCAATGTAATTATAAGTGGAGTTGTTAAGATATTACGTTGCGTAATTATACGTGTCATTTTTTCACGTGTACGTATGGGGAAGACATTATGGGATAGGAGTTAAGTGAGAAAAGACGAAGAAAAGAGGAAATTTTGGTGTTGCGGATGCATGCGGACGTGGTGAGGATGAGGGTTAGCCTCATCCGCAATGAATGTGTCCAAGTCTGGACACATTCGAACGAGTCCGGATGCATGCGGACGAGGAGAGGTATCGTCTGCAACGAATCTGTCCAAGTCTGGACACATTAGGATGAGTCTGGATGCATGCGGATGAGGAGAGAAACCGTCCACATCGAATCTGTCCATTTTAGGGACAATTCAGACGACGCGAACGATACATGTAGGCGCCATATTGCATTTGCAAGTTGCCTGCGGACGGTACGGACAAGGGGGTAAGGACGCCAATTTCCGTCCGAACTCGGCTTTTACCCAAGAGAATCTGGTCTTGAGGACGAATGCGGATGCGAGGATATCTTTCGCATCCGTTTGAATCAACACAGTTCAACGACAGAACAGATTTAAAATCGGATGGAAAACGACCCTTAACCAATAAAAATGCGACTCCCCAACATGAAATTGCCCCGTAGCATGTGAATCATCCTTCCCTGCCCCCACACGTGTGGTGGTTCCCCCTCCCCCTGGTATAAACACTCTTGCCCTTTTTCCTTCGGCAGTGGGTTTTTTGGGGGAGTGGAGCAAGAGGGAGAGCTGCGTGAGAAGAAGGGATCCAGAGGGCTAGGGGAGTGTTATAGCGTGAGCTTCCTGTGAGTGGAGAGCTTCTGTGAGTGAGCTCCTGAATGTGTAAGTTGTGTGTGTGATGCAAACGAGAGTGAAGCAAGGGGAGATAGGGGGTGGACTGCATGAGCTGAGGAATCGTGAAGGCTTGGATTCTTGCTGTCCATGCTTTAGTTCCTCAATATTTGTAAGGATTTAGGGTGTTTTGGCCATTGAGGCCCTACACCACAAGTATGGGTGTGTGAGTTAGTGTTAATGTTAGTTTAATGTTGTTAGTTAAATGCTTAATGTTAGTAAAGTTTACTGCCTGTTGTATGTTTTGTTAGTATATTTTACTAGTATGTTGAGATGTAGCTTAACTTAGGATGAAGAATGTTAGTGTTTAAGCATGTTTAATCGCCTTGTTTGCTGCTAGTTGTTAGTATGTTATTGCTTTGATAGTGTCGATACTATTGAATATGTGATGCTTTCTTCTTATTGTTATGTTTTGTTTTGATGCCTATTATGTGATATAAATGTTTAGTTGGATGATAAATTTTAAAGCTTAAGGGCGATGGGTGTTAACTAGTGAATGAGAAATGCTTAGTGTTTCGGTAAGTGTGAATGACAAGTAGATTGATTGCCTTGAAATGTTTACTACTAGCTGTTAAGATTGACTTAGAATGTTTACTGTTAGTTGTTAAGCATGTTAATTGTTCATTGTTGTAACAAACTAGTATAATTAAATTAACTTGAACCCTAAGCATGTTAATCAACTAGCATGTTAATAGTAATCTCGGAAAATAGATGAGTTAACTAGGTTAATCAATTGGAGTTGTTAGAAATAGTAAGCATGTTAATTAGGATTATAATAACTAATATAGGAACTCAAGCATGCAAACTGAACTCAGAATGATAGCCGCAGCATGTAATTGACTAATCAAATTGTATGTTCATACTATATTTAACTAGGATGATAAACTAGTGAGCATGTTAATTATAATTAATAAAGCATGATAATAATTTGTCTAGCATGTTAATTGATTTGTTAAGGGGTTTCAATTAACTAGCTCTACTAAATAAGTGAAGCATATTAACTCACCAACTAGTGAGCATGTAACTGGCTAAGATAACAAGAATTTGTATGAGCATGTAACTGGCTAGAATCATTGAGAAATCAACTCTCGAGCATGTAAATGGTAATAATTGTAATTAACCCGAGTATGCTTAATTAACTATCTAGTTAAGCATGTAAGTAATTAACTAATCTAAGCATGTAATTGATTGATAATTAATAAGCTTGTTGATTAACTAGGTTAAGTAATTAGATGTTAACGGACTAGCATAATTAATTAACATAATTGATTAGAGCATGTTTATTAACCAACATGTTAACTTAGCTAGGTCCAGCATGATTAAATGGTAATTAATATTGTAAGAGCATGATAATTAACTAAGGAGTTTAGTGAGAGTAACTAAAGTAATCAAACTTGAGCATGTAAGCCACATTGAGTAACTAAGTAGAATAATCGCCTAGAATATAAATAGAGAAAACATGAAAATGGATTAGGAAATTATCTAGAAGAATTAGCATTAGAATTGTGTTCAAGCATGCTTCCCTTGTTTAAATTTCGTGTACCCTGCTCTGCTTTACAGAGTGCGTTATTCAATTGTTGGTTGGTACTCTTCATGTTCAATGTGCTTTAATTTCTATTATTCTTTATATGCGTTTTCAATTTCAGTTACTTTCTTTATGCGCACTTCAATTACGTAATTGATGCTTTACGTTTCTAAAGAGTAGAATGATAAAGAGGATGAAATGAGAATGGTTTCACTGACTAAGCGAATGAATGTTTTATGAATGCTTTTGTTATTGTTTTCTTGTATTGCTTACGATTGTAAGTAGAAGAAAAGCATGAAATCAACGTAGGAAGCATGTAATGAATTAGGATTAATCATGTGAGTGTATGTTTTGTAAGTGTTTTCGTTATTGTCTTCTCGATAATATGTTATGAATTATTAAGAAGAATAAAAGCATGTAAATCACCTAGGATAACTAAGCAGAATAATTGCCTTAAATGGATGATAAATGTAGGAAGCATGTAAACGGGCTAGAAAGTTAACTAGGTTAAAGGATTAAAGAACTAGAATAAGTGAGCATGTTTAGTTATTATTCCTTCGCTGTTAAGATGCGCTCTATTATAATTGTTCTCTGTGGTGTGTTTTCAGTTATAGCTGTTCATTATATGCGCTTTCATTTATTATACGCATTTTCAATTATAGTTACTGCTTTACTTTATGTTATGCGCACTTTCATTTCTAAGAATGTTATATTACTGTGAAGCATCATGCATCATATTAGGTTAAGAATGGGCATTCATCATGATAATAGAGACTTATAGGGAGTGCCACGGGGTGGTACGCACATGCATGAGTGAGGATAAATGATGAAAATGGATAAAACTGTAAGATAATAAAGGTCTCTGTGGTCCGGTAGCTTAGCCCGACACAGACACAAAGAAAAGAATAAGGGAGTTGGGAGGTGGATGGGTAGCGGTCCTAGTCTAGCAATTAGAAAATGCCCCTACCTTATCGGGAACGAGTCCTAGTTGCCCATAGGAGGTTAGGTCCGATCCACTATACCATCTCATACGGGTCTTCCAATCTCTAGCTTGAAGTACGAGTAACGAACGAACGACGTAAAAGAAAGTAATAAAATGGTAAATGGCTAAAGAAATGATTGGTTTGGGTGGCCCCCATACCAAAATGGACTAGTGACATTTCATATGCATTTCCCTTTTTCCTTACTAAGCCTTCGGTCTTATAGTTGCTTGTGGTGTAGATGTAGGTACTAATACGCTATGGTGAACGCACGGACTAGGAGTAGCGAAAGATAAAGAACAAACACTAGTAAGCAGAGATGATGGATTTGCACACGCGAGGGAGATCGTGGCTGGCCAGACATAATAAGAGTAAAGAATAATCAGTAGAGATTTAACTAAGTTTTCTAAGTTGTAATTAACATACATTTTATTTAAAATATATTTAAATTGGATAGTCCTTTCATTCAAATGATTAATGCTTCCGCTAAGTTTCTAACGACTCAATTACGCTTCCACTATGTTTTATAAAACGATGATTTTATTTACTCTTCTGCATAGTTTTATTAACTGGATTTTTATAACGAGTTTTACGAAAGAGTCAGTAGCGATCCGGTTAGACGCACTCTGATACGTTTTGTTTTAAAAAGAAAATTTCAAAAAATTTCACATGTTTTAAAGGATTTATGAAAATCTGGGTTGTTACATAGAGCACTTCGAGTACTATAACTGTACTGACAATGGCCGAAACCTAGCCTCCCAAAACATTGAAGACAAAAATTGTAACACTCAGAATATCACCGTTGAGCTCTACTCTAACATTGCTTCCACTTCTAGCCTCTCTAATGATTTTGTGGTTCATTATGAACTCGCAAGACCTTACATGCGATTCTTATATACTAGGGTTCTGGGAATGCAGAACAAGACACAATAAATCACTGCAGTGTCATATGACATCCCAGCGGTTTATTGTGATTCGTTCTGCGTTTTATTGTGACCCCACCGCGGTTTATCATCACACTGCAGTAGTTTATCATCACACCACGACGGTTTCTTATGAAGTCGCCGCAGGCCAACAAGATGTCTTGTGGTTTTTTAAAACTTTGGAGACTCGTCAGTTTGTAGACGAACCGTCGTAGCTCGACATTATGGCATTTAACGGCAAACGTGACAGCGATATTTGCTGCATCATTTTCCCATAGTTTAGTGGTTAATTTGTTAGTTAAAAAAAGGATAATGGTTGGTTTGTCAACAATAGTAAATGATGATAATTGTTTTGTCATTTTCCCAAAATTAAATTTTGGAAATTAAGGATATGAGAACTAATCATGTTGAGCTTAGTACATAGCTAGTTATGATATTTGTATGGTTTATTGGATCCTTAGATTATGATTTTTATTAAGCTCAAAAAGCTCATGGTTCTATTTTATGATGTATTTCAGGAACAGGTGGTAGCAGCTCAAGGACAAAAAGGTATAGACTAATTGGTTAGATGATTGACACAACATAGGACCAGTGGTATAGTTGGAGTTTTTATTTTGATGTATTTAGTTTTAATTCAACCTATGTTTGTAAAATAAATTTATGTATAGTTTTGTAAATAAATACTAGTGTATAACTTTCCAGTTTGGGTAGATGTTTATATTTATGTGATCCAATTGCACAAGTGCATGTGTGTGTAATTAATGAGTTTCCGATATAAGTTGTGAGTTATGTGATCATTCTTCGGAAAGAGAATTAGGTTCATGGCGTGGTTCGCGAAGGGATCAAGGATTGGGGATCGGGTCATGAAAGTTTTCTTTATACACAACTGCTCTAATTTTATCCATAATTCTATGGTAGATTTCTTATTTAGAATGTTCAACAAAATTTGATTTGACAAATGCAGACGTATCAAAGATAGAGCTTTTCGATCATTTGGAATTTTCTCTTCTTCATTCCATGATGTGAGCATTTTAGTGATCTCTAACAACGCATCATCTAATTCTATCTATGCAAGCACATCTTGCTTCTTCACTTGCCATAAAAGAAATCTCGTATTCTGATCTAATATCATAATATCATACTTCATCAAAGTCATCTCAAAATTTCAGACTTTCACCAAAAAATATCTAAAACCAAAATATCTACTAAAAATTTGATCTCCACATAGTTTCATATACAATAAAACTCGTCCAAAAAATATATGATTTCCAACCTGTAAACTAGACACCAAATAAATCAATCACAACCTCCAAAAAAAATCACCAAACTCCAAGAAAAATTTTTAAAAATTCAATTTCAATCTCCACGAATATGCAGGCCAACAACATATTCGAAAGCTAACAAAAAACAAATGTCTACTTAGATTCCAGATTGAACAGACGAAGAAACTTTAATGGCAACTGGCTTCTTAATGGATGTATTGAACGGGCAACTTTTTGAAAACTGGGAACAATCAGAGCTTAGTATGATGTAGCTCCAGCTGTTTGAAGACAAAGACTTCTATGCAAACAGAGTGACCATTGGCTGGATTTTTTTATGTTCGGAGGTGCGACAGAGATAGATCAGTGGAGGCGAGGCAGGCAGGAGAACGACATTGAAGAATAAGCATAAACTTTCTCTGCTTCAGATTTGCGCTTGAACGTAGGTTAGCGACGCGATGACAGTTGGTGGGTGGAGAAGTATTACAATATAGTTGAAGATAAAGTTGACTGAATGAAGTAACTTTCTCATTAAAATCAAATCAGTTTGTACAAGTATTTATACAAAAATAATAGTAGTTGTAAAGTAAGTTCTATCATCCATGTCATCATCTATTACAGTTATTATATGTCCACATCAGCTTCTCTAATACTCCCCCTCAAGATGGAGAGTAAATATTCAAGAGACCTATCTTGCGAATGATAAAATGAAACGAACTAGGATGTAATGATTTAGTCAATATATCTGCCAATTGAAATTGAGAAGAGACATAAAAATTTGATGGTACCAAGTTGCAATTGTCGATGAACAACATGACAATCAATTTCAATATGCTTTGTACGTTCATGAAAAACCAGACTAGCTGCAATATGGAGTGCAGCTTGATTATCGCAGAACATAACAGTAGGTTTTGTCAAAGAAATAGCAAAATCCTTTAACAAAGATTGAATCCATACCAACTCACAAGTAGCATGAGCCATAGCACGATACTCAGCTTCAGCAGTGGATTTGGACATAGTCTGTTGCTTCTTAGACTTCCAAGATATCAAAGAATCTCCAAGAAAAATGCAAAAACCAGTGACAGACTTCCGTGAAGTAGCACAAGAAGCCCAATTTGAGTCAACAAAGGCCTTTAAATGTAAATCATAGGTAGATGAATAGAAAATACCCTGTCAGGGGAATAACGAAGAATCTGATAAGCAGATTGCAAATGAAGTTGTTTTGGTGAAGCAAGAAACTGACTTAAACGACCAACAGCAAAGGAGATATCTGGTCTAGTAAAAGTAAGATAGATGAGTTTCTCAATCAATATTCTATAAACACTTGGATCCTCTAATAAGGTATCATCATCAGGAAACTTTAAATTGGGTTCCATAGGAATAGAAACAAGTTTACATCCTAAAAAACCAGTATCATTCAACAATTCTAAAGTATAATGTCGTTGATTCAACGTGATACCTTTAGAATTTCTGGCCACCTCCAATCCGAGAAAGAAATGAAGGTCACCTAAATATTTCAACTTGAATTTAGCATTCAGCATGGTCTTGATGGCAGAAATATGAGCATGAGAAGAACCAGCAATAATCACATCATCAACATAGATCAAAATGGCAAATAAATCTGTCAGAAGAAGACTGAACAAAAAAGTGAATGATCAGCATGAGATTGTTGAAAACCAAGATCAATAATAGCAGTGGAAAATTTAGAAAACCATTGCCTAGAGGCTTGTTTCAACCCATAAAGAGACTTATTGAGCTTACAAACCAGCCTCTGCTCCCCCTGTTTAGCAACTCTAGAAACTGAATAGCCTTATGGTAAATCCATGTAAACATCTTCATGTAAATCACCATGTAAGAATGCATTATTAACATCTAACTGTGCTAAATGCCAACCATTAATAACAGTAAGAGAAAACAATAGCTTGACAGTGACAAATTTAGCAACAGGAGAAAATGTATCTAAATAATCAATACCCTCTTGTTGAGTCTATCCTTTAGTCACTAACCGAGCTTTATATCTTTCTATGGTACCATTGGTATGATATTTAATTTTGTAGACCCACTTACAACCAATCGGTTGTTTTCCATGAGGCAAATGAACCAAAGTCTAGGTGAAGTTATCTTCAAAAGCTGTAAGTTTAGCATTCATAGCTTCTCGCTATTCAGGAGATTTCTCAGCTTTGTGATAATATTTTGGTTCCAAATTTGAAGAAATAGCCAAAGTATGATGTTTAAAAGAAGTAGACAATCTATGACAAGATAAAACATTGGATAAAGGGTACTGAACAGCAGAATTATGAAAAACAGAATTACCATCAGCTAAAAAACAATGATAATCATTGAGATAAGAAGAAGGTTTAGAAACACGTTTAGAGGAAATACAAGGTGTATCACAAATACTAGAGGAATTAGAAACCTGTTGAGGAGTAGAGGAACTTGTGAAACAGAAGGAAAACTAGAAAGATCAGAATATTGATTAAAATCAGATTTATAAGGAAAGATATTCTCATGAAAAATAACATTCCTGGAAATAAAAATTTTACTCGATTTCAAATCCAGAACTTTATAGCCTTTGTAATTGGCAGGGTAACCAAGAAAAACACATGCAGTAGCTCTCTGGCTAAACTTGTTTCGATTACTTTTTAAAGTAGAAACAAAGCACAAACAACCAAATACTTTGAGATGATTATATGAAGGAACTTTAGAGTGTAGAATCTCAAAAGGTGATTTATTGGACAACAGTTTAGAAGGTATTCGATTAATCAAATAAACAGCAGTAAGAATGCAATCACCCCAAATTTTTAAAGGAATATGTCATTGAAATAAAAGAGAATGAGCAACATTAAGAATATGTTGATGTTTTCCTTCCACCACCAAATTTTGGTGTGGTGTTTTAAGACAAGAACAATAATGGACAATTCCTTTTGAATTATAAAAATCAGCAAGTAAGAATTTTGGAGCATTATTGGTTCAAATACCTTTAATGGTCAGTTTAAACTAATTTTCCACCATCAAAATAAACTAAGGAATGATTTTACTAACCTCAGATTTATGTTTAAGAAGATAAGCCCAAGTTGCTCTACTATGGTCATCAACAATGGTTTGAAAAAATCGACAATTATCATAAGTAGAAACATGAAAAAGACCCCAAACATCACAATGTATAAGCTGGAAAGAGGTATCACAAACATTATTATGAGATACAAAAGGTAAGTGTTTTTGTTTAGCTATAGGACAAATAGTACAAAAAGATTCTTTTATAGAAGACAAATGCAATGAATCTTTAAGTACTTGAATTTTAATGGTTGTAGGATGTCCAAGTCTGCAATGCCAAATAAAAGTATTAGCTGTTGAATTGACATTACATACCCTTTTTGAAAAAGAAGCATCAGAAACATGTGCTGAGGAAACATCAGAAACATGTGTAGAAGAAACATCAGAAACATGTGCATTGCGATGAAGAAAATACAAATTTCCGATTCTATTACCCATCCCAATCGTTCAGAGTGAAGATTGGTCTGAATCAAACAAGAATTAACATGAAAAGTAACAAAACAGTTTAGTGCAAAAACTAAAGCACTAATAGACAACAAATTGAACCGAAAAGAAGGAATATAAAGAACATCCTTTAAAAAAATATCATCATTGAGGTTAACAGTTCCTATGCGTTCAATAAAAACTTTGGAATTATTAGGCAAAGTAACAAAAGAGTCTTTGACTAAAAGGGAATTAACAAAACAAGTAATATTTGAACAAACATGGTGAGTTGCTTTGGTGTCTAATACCCAGTACAACAAGCTTACTATTTTAGAAGTATGGAAGGAACCAAGAGCAAAAGGCAAACCTGTGAAATTGGAAACAGAAGAATCACCAAGTGAAATCTCCCCTGAATTGGAAGAAGTTTGAACTGAACTATTCTGCAGCTATGTACTCAAAAGGGCAATGAGTTGTTGATATTGATCCGCAGTCAAAGAAGAAACAGAAGGCTTCTATTTTGAAACATCATTCTGAACCTTCACAAAATTAACATCATTAGAAACTGAATTCCTTTTAAAACTGTTTTTCTCTCTTGACTTGTAACCATGAAGAAAACCATGAATTTTATAACACTTATCAACAGTGTGTCCTGTCAATTTACAATGAGTACAAACTGGCTTTTCTCTCCTTCCTCGAAATTCCTGTGATTTGGTATAGAAAAATATCATTTTATCTTGCATGTCTATAGCTGGAGTAATAATTAATTTCTATCTTTCTTCTTGAATAACTAGAGAAAACACCTTACTTAAAGAAGGCAGAGGATCAATCATTAATATTTGACTACAGATTTGAGAAAAACTATCACTTAAACCCATCAAAAATTGTATGATAAATTCTTGCCGTTGATGTTCAAATAATAATCTGGCCCTCCACAAGAACAACTAGGAACAGGTCTAAATTTCTAAAGTTCATCCCATAATGTTTTGAATTACGTATACTAGGAGTTGGCATCCATAGTACCTTGAGTCAAAGAAATTAAAGAAGTACGAATCTGATAAATCCTAGGTGCATTAGCTTGATTAAACCTGTCATGAAGATCTTTCCAAACTGCCATGGAAGAGCTCAGGTAAAGCAAGCTATCAGTGATCTCCTTGACAACAGAGTGGAGAATCTAGGATGTTACCATGCTATTACATTGATTCCAGGTGTTGAACTTTGCATCTGATGAATCTGGTCGCTGAATTGTGTCGTCAACAAATTGAAATTTATTTTTTGGCATTGAGCACCATAACCATTGCTCACTTCTAGGTGTGGTAATTTGCTCCATTCATCAAATGTGAGACTAGAACAAGGCCAAGATGATCGACATGATGTAGAAAATATGGATCGCTAGGGTTTTCCCCAAAGGAACCAGAAAATTTGGGGAAATAGTCAATGAACTCCCCACTGTTGAATTACTTACTCTAAATTCTTACTTGCTGATTTTTATAATTCAAAAGGAATTGTTCATTACTGTTCTTGTGTTTAAACAACACAGCAAAATTTGGTGGTGGAAAGAAAACATCAGCATATTCTTAATGTTGCTCATTATCTTTTATTTCAATCACATATTCCTTTAAAAATTTGGGGTGATTGCATTCTTACTGCTGTTTATTTGATTAATCGAATACCTTCTAAATTGTTGTCCAATAAATCACCTTTTGAGATTCTACACTCTAAAGTTCCTTCATATAATCATCTCAAAGTATTTGGTTGTTTGTGCTTTGTTTCTACTTTAAAAAGTAATCAAAACAAGTTTATCTTGAGAGCTACTGCATATGTTTGTTTTGGTTATTCTGCGAATTACAAAGGCTATAAAGTTCTGGATTTTGAATCGAGTAAAATTTTTATTTCCAGGAATGTTATTTTTCATGAGAATATCTTTCCATATAAATCTGATTTTAATCAATATTCTGATCTTTCTAGTTTTCCTTCTGTTTCACAAGTTCCTGCTTCTCCTTAACAGGTTTCTAATTCTTCTAGTATTTGTGATACACCTTGTATTTCCTCTAAACGTGTTTCTAAACCTCCTTAGTATCTCAATGATTATCATTGTTTTTTAGCTGATGGTATTTCTGTTTTTCATAATTCTGTTGTTCAGTACCCTTTGTCCAATGTTTTATCTTGTCATAGATTGTCTACTTCTTTTAAACATCTTACTTTGACTATTTCTTCAAATTTGGAACCAAAATATTATCACCAAGCTGAGAAATCTCTTGAATGGCGAGAAGCTATGAATGCTGAACTTACAGCTTTGGAAGATAACTTCACCTGGACTTTGGTTCATTTGCCTCCTAGAAAACAACTGATTGGTTGTAAGTGGGTCTACAAAATTAAATATCATACCAGTGGTACCATAGAAAGATATAAAGTTCGGTTAGTGGCTATAGGGTATACTCAACAAGAGGGTATTGATTATTTAGATACATTTTCTCCTGTTGCTAAATTTGTCACTATCAAGCTATTGTTGTCTCTTGCTGCTATTAATGGTTGGCATTTAGCACAGTTAGATGTTAATAATGCATTCTTATATGGTGATTTACATGAAGATGTTTATATGGATTTACCACAAGGCTATTCACTTTCTGGAGTTGCTAAACAGGGGGAGCAGAGGCTGGTTTGTAAGCTCAATAAGTCTCTTTATGGGTTGAAACAAGCCTCTAGACAATGGTTTTCTAAATTTTCAACTGCTATTATTGATCTTGGTTTTCAACAATCTCATGCTGATCATTCACTTTTTGTTTAGTCTTCTTCTAACAGATTTATTGCCATTTTGATATATGTTGATGATGTGATTATTGTTGGTTCTTCTCATGCTCATATTACTGCCATCAAGACCATGCTGAATGCTAAATTCAAGTTGAAATATCTAGGTGACCTTCATTTCTTTCTCGGATTGGAGGTGGCCAAGAATTCTAAAGGTATCACGTTGAATCAACGACATTATAGTTTAGAATTGTTGAACGATACTGGTTTTTTAGGATGTAAACCTGTTTCTATTCTTATGGAACCCAATTTAAAGTTTCCTGATGATGATACCTTATTAGAGGATCCAAGTGTTTATAGAAGATTGATTGGGAAACTCATCTATCTTACTTTTACTAGACCAGATATCTCCTTTGTTGTTGGTCGTTTAAGTCAGTTTCTTGCTTCACCAAAACAACTTCATTTGCAAGCTGCTTATCGGATTCTTTGTTATTCCCTTGACAGGGTATTTTCTATTCATCTTCATCTGATTTACATTTAAAGGCCTTTGTTGACTCAGATTGGGCTTCTTGTGCTACTTCACGGAAGTCTGTCATTGGTTTTTGCATTTTTTTTGGAGATTCTTTGATATCTTGGAAGTCTAAGAAGCAACAGACTGTGTCTAGATCCACTGCTGAAGCTAAGTATCGTGCTATGGCTCATGCTACTTGTGAGTTGATATGGATTGAATCTTTGTTAAAGGATTTTGCTATTTCTTTGACAAAACCTGTTGTTATGTTCTGCGATAATCAGGCTGTACTCCATATTGCATCTAATCCTATTTTTCATGAACGTACAAAGCATATTGAAATTGATTGACATGTTGTTCGTCGACAATTGCAACTTGGTACCATCAAATTTTTATGTCTCTTCTCAGTTTCAATTGGCAAGTATATTGACTAAATCATTACATCCTAGTTCATTTCATTTTATCATTCGCAAGATGGGTCACTTGAATATTTACTCTCCATCTTGAGGGGAAGTATTAGAGAAGCTGATGTGGAAATATAATAACTGTAATAGATGATGACGTAGATGATAGAAGTTACTTTACAACTACTGTTATTTTTGTATCAATACTTGTACAAACTGATTTGATTTCAATGAGAAAGTTACTTCATTCAGTGAACTACTGAGTTAAAGAAATTAAAGAAGTACGGATCTGATAAATCCTAGGTGCATTAGCTTGATTAAACCTGTCATGAAGATCTTTCCAAACTGCCATGGAAGAGCTCAGGTAAAGCAAGCTATTAGCAATCTCCTTGACAATAGAGTTGAGAGTCCAGGATGTTACCATGCTATTACATCGATTCCAAGTGTTGAACTTTGCATCTAACGAATTTGGTCACTGAATCATGCCGTCAAGAAATTGCAATTTATTTTTGGCGTTGAGCGCCATAACCATTGCTCGCTTCTAGGTGGGGTAATTTGCTCCATTCATCAAATGCAAGACTAGAACAAGGCCAAGATGATCGGCATGATGTAGAAAATATGGATCGCTAAGGTTTTCCCCAAAGGAACCAGAAAAATTTGGGGAAATAGTCGATGAACTCGCCACTGTCGAAGTCGACTTGCCTTTACTCATCAGAAGAAATAATTTGACAAGACAACTCAGAAGATAAAGGACGATGAGCTGTGCTACTGCATTAATATTTGCATTGAAGAATTCAACAATGGAAAATTACTGTAACGAGAAGGAGAATTATAGAGAAGGAGCTCTGATACCATATTACAATATAGTTGAAGATAAAGTTGACTGAATGAAGTAACTTTCTCATTGAAATCAAATCAGTTTGTACAAGTATTTATACAAAAGTAACAGTAGTTGTAAAGTAACTTTTATCATCCAGGTCATCGTCTATTACAATTATTATATGTCCACATCAGCTTCTCTAATAAGAAGCTTTCTCAACAGTGGGTCTAAGCAATCCTAGCGACAGCTTCTGGCGGTGACAGTAGGACGGTCAACGTCTCCTTCTCTCAAGTGACAGCAGAAGTTCTTCTCTTTTTGTTGAAGGAGGAAGTGACGCAGAGAAAAAAATTTCATTTTTTCTTTTAATTTAATTTTCTTTTCTTAAAAATTGTAAATTTCACAAACTTGCAAACACATTTGATTTGAATATAGACACTCTCAATCTTGCTATGATATCAATTGTTAAGAATCAAACGCGAAACAAAAAAAGAAAAGCACGAAAAATAGTGACACCAAAATTTACATGAAAAACTCTTTAGAAAAAAACCACGAGCAGAGAAGAAATTTACTAATAAAAAGTCAAGGTACTATGAGTTTTGCAACTCAAACATCAATATATAGAATACATAGAAAACTCTAATATTTGATATGGACTCAACCAGATCCAACTAGAATTTTGAGTCGCACTGAACTCTAAGAAAGGTAAATTAAGTTACTTAAGTTTTTTATTTTTTATTTTTTATTATTATTATTTAAAAATTAACCATTTGTGAACTCAAATATTTTATTTTTTTCTTTACCAAAGATATTAGAACTAATATAAAAGCAAAAATCAAAGGTAATAAGTATAGAAGCAAGAGAGGTGCAAACGATTTATTAATGCGGTTTGGCCAACTTTCCCTACGTCCATGCTTCAAGACTCCTCCTTGATGATCTTTTTTTTCAATAACTTTTTTTGTTATAACTGATTGATCTTCCGAATGTCAATTTTGTCTTACAATGACTATTATGGGGCGTCACCCTTCAAATATATCACAAATGGAAGATATAAAAGCTTTTTTAGCAAAGAACACACTAAGTACAAATGCCTAAATTCTCACAATAATATAATCTCAATTTGGAAATGAGGGAGTTAGGCTAATCACTCAAGAATTGAAGAGAGATTTCAACAATCAAATTGTCAACACTTTGATATGGTTTCCCTCAAGTTATCTTACAAATTTGAAAGTGCCTCTATTTATAGTTCTCTTCAAAAGTCCTAAGCAGCGGGCGTCCGCGGGCCGGTTCCAGAAGTTTTAGTTTAAAATTCAATGTCACTATTTCGCACTTCTGTGTCTCATGTAAAGACGTCCGCAGTTTCAATTTTCTCTCTTGTTCGGGCATCCGTGGCCAAAATTCTTCTATGGACTGAGTGTCCTCTTTTCATGTCTGGGTGTCCACAGTCAAAATTACACTCTAGTTTGGGCATCCACAATTAGAATACTTTGTCTTGACCTAACATCCACATTTTGTGTTGGGGCGTCCGAATTTCAAACTTTCTTTTTGATTTGAATGTCCGCTGTTGAAATGGTACTCTGGATTAGGCGATCGTGATCAAAACATTTTCTTTGTTCTTAGCATTCGACATGGAAGTTGCTCTTTGGTTTGGACGTCCGTAGCCAAAATGACACATTAGATGCGTCAACCACAATTGCCTTTTATTTCATAGAGGGTCTTGTCTGGGGCGTACGCATTTTAACTCAAAGTGTCTGCACTAAGAGATCCTCAACACTTTGATATTTTAATTTGATCTTTCCCAATTGAATCCTACATCATAAATTTATCCTTTTATTGTATAGTCTTAATAAACATGTTAGATCAATTAAATATTCATTTTTAATATAATAACTTAGAATAACATGATCAAATAAATACATTTATTATCAAAATAATCATCCTTAATTACCATTATGCCAACAAATGCTATGTCATAGTTAAAACGAGTGGCTCGATGTATATTTGACATTTTAGCAGCCATGTAGTAGCTTCTACTGTCACGCTAGCTAATTGCATCAATTGTTTAATTTGTTGAAATTGTTTTACAATCATATTCATTATACGATTGACAATAACATTAATTTCAATATTAGCTCCTCTACGATTAGCCATATCTACATCACAAAGATTTGGCGTAAAACATAAAAATTCTTTATATAACAAAAAGTACATATCTAAACATCTTGAACTTCTTTAAATAAATTTTTAAATAATTTGAATTTTTTTAAATAAATGAAATAAATTTGAATGCATTTTAAATAAACTGATAAAATTTCTAAAATATGTATCTAAGTTTTTATCAAGGTAAAATGATTTTAAAAAAATATTTATTGATTAATTGACTTTTAGGTCATAATAAATATACAAATAGTTTACGGAACTATTATAAATGTAGCGCTCTTATATCAACTAGAACGACACGCCTAAATTTTTTTACAATTCGAAACCTTAATTTTTTTCTCCAAATTTTATTATTATTACTAATTAATTTAGAAAACTCTTATTTGCTCAAAATAAAATAAAATTTTGTGAAAGTATTTCTGTAAATAAATTCAAGGGAAAATGACAAATCAACCATCATCCTTTACTATTGGTGATAAACCAACCACTATCGTTTTCTCCTAACAAATTAACTATTGAACTATGAAAAAATATCAAATCTAACATCATTGTTACGTTTGCTGTTAAATGTGATAATGTACGAACCCCTGCGGTGCCATAGTTTTTAAAAACTATGCGAAGAAATGTGATGAACCGCGGCAATTCATCTAGGAATTGCAGCAGTGTGTTAAGACACCACGGCGGTTTGGTATGAAGTTGCCGTGGTGTCTTAACACACCGCTGCGGCGTCTTGACACACTGTTGCGGCGTTAGCCTAAGCCGCAGTGGTTTACTTCGAATTGTATAAATACACTAAGGACTCCTCACGATTTTCTTAGATAATTTGTCAACGATTAGTGAACCCTAGAGAATTCTGATAGCTGAAGTGAACCGCAATTTGGCAAAGTTGAAGAATTTGTTGAAAAGCAAATGGTGCCTTGGAGTGTTGAGGAATTTGTTATTAACCGTCAAATTGAAGTGGGGCCCACAGCCACATTTTTGGCCAATCAGGTACGTGGAATTAGCGATGAAGTTGCAATAGTGTTGCACTCCGTCTCAGCAAATCTACACGAGGAGGATGAGGAAGACCTCTATTCATTATGCCAATCCAGTAGTGACGAAGACATGAACATAGCCGAGTGTAGGCCTAGATGCCGACCACAAGTAGAATGCAGCTTTGCTGGTATGGGCACTGGCAAAAAGTATAGTTCACTGAATAAAATTAGAGAAGAAATTGTCGATCATGCGTTGAAGAATGGGTACGAGATAAAATTCACTCACAGTGACACACATCGGTTGAAGGCTGCATGCCAAGAAAGATGCACGTGACGGCTGCACGCCTAAAAAATGCAAGGTGAAATGACTTTTCACATAAAATTTTACAACGACGTTCACACTTGCTCAAGAAAGATAGGAAGCCGCCATGCCTCTGCCAAATGGGTTGCAGCGCATTACTTGGACAGATTTAAAAGTCAGGCCGACTGAGACCTTTGTTCCATAATTGAGACAGTCAGGAATGACTTCAACATCAACATCACACCCAGCTTTGCTAGAATGGCAAGACGTGCAACCAAAAAAATTAATGAAGGAGATGACAATGAGCAGTACAAGCCCATATGGTCCTATGCCGAGGAGATTCGTAGGTCTAATCCTGGAAGCTCGGTGCACGTTGACCTGGACATGAGTGCATTTAAAAGGATGTACATATGTGTGGCTGCATTTAAGATGGCCTTGCAAAACTGTGGTAGACCGGTTATTTATTTGGATGGTTGCGACTAAGGGAGCAACTCCGGGCCAGTTGCTCATTGCTGTCACCATCGACGAAAACGATGGTATGTATCCGATTGCTGTAGCAGTGGTTGAAGCAGAAAATAAGGATTCATGGAGCTGGTTTCTGGAATGGTTGCTCGACGATCTAAACACCCCATCTGGCAATGGATGGACAATCTTTTCTGACAGACAAAAGGAGCGGTTGATTGCTTTTGTCTTCTGTGTTTATGTTATGCATTTTGTACAAATGTTTGACTCATACTATGAATCTTTGTAGGGGCTAGTATCAGTTGTCAGAGAGGTGGCAGGGCAAGCGGATCATTGGTTTTGCATCTGACACCTATATGACAATTTTCAAAAACAATTTAAAGGCAAGTTGTTCAATGATGCAATGTGGGCCGCATCTAGAGTCACAACAGTGAGGCAGTTTGAGAGAGAGATGATTAATTTATTTTTGCTTGACCCAGCGGCCCACAACTATTTACGAGGAATAAATATGAGATGCTGGGCCAAACATGTCTTCTGCTTCATCCCTAAATGTGACCTAAGCCTCAACAACCTCAGCGAGTCCTTTAACTCCTGCATCTTACTAGCCTGGGACAAACCGATTCTAAGTATGTTCGAGATCATACGAAAAGGCATTATGGGTAGGATCGTGAAAAAAAAGAAGAAAAGATGGTTCGCTCGACAGACCTTTTGTGTCTGCAGTTCAGCAACTGGCTCGCCAAACTACAACTTGCTGGTCGGAAATTGGAGCCCCCAGTTTTCATGAGCTGCCCAGTTTGAGGTCAGCAACGGTAATGAACAGTACTCTGTTGATTTGGATAGGCGTAGTTGTACCTATTACCGGTGGGAGTTGACCGGCTTCTCTTGTGTCCATGCAGTCCCATGCATTCACTTCACGAGGAGATCTCCTGAGGAATTTGTGCATGCGTACTATCACCGGGAAATATACATGGCGATGTACTCCCACTTTGTCCGCCCTTTCAATGGACAAATTGAGTGGCCTCCTGTAACACATCTTGATTCAATTATCCCACTACCATTTAAAAGGCTTCCAAGAAGGCCGCAAAAATGTAGAATATGGGATGTGGAAGAGGCCCCAAGCCAGACAGTGCTGCTTAGAAGACATATGAACATGACTTGTGCCCAGTGTGGGGGTGTGGGGCACAATTCCCATACGTGCAAAGGTGAAGGCGAGTCCAGTGCAGGGGCCGACAGAGGCAGAGGCAGAGGCAGAGGTGGTAGAGGAAGGTCAGAGGGCACATTTATGGGTTTAAGAGTCCCCGAGACAATTCCTTCCATAGTCCCCGAGAGAGTTGCTGAGACAGTTTCGGACATAGTTTCTGAGACATAGGTGAGCCTATTATCACGTTTACATTTTTAAGTGTTATTTGAACTATGCTAATGTCATTTGCCATGTGTTTTGCAGGAGGATGATGCACAAGGTCTACAAACACAAACATATACAAATGTGGACCTTAACCTTCCTTGATACATTGGTTTGATAAAGTAGGTTTGATATATATATGTGATTGTAATGGACATTATCGTTGTAAAATTTGAATGGATAAATTTGAATTGGTTTGATAAATTTGAACTGATATATTGGTTCCATACATTTTGTTGTTAAGGGTGAATGAAAATTGATTCGTATGCTAATGTCTAGGTACCAACTGTGAATTTGAATCTGTCTTTCATAGCCATGATGAGTCGCTGCGATTTTTTTGAAGCGCCGCAGCGGCTTGCTAACAAACCGTAATGGCCTGTCCATAAAGCCACAACGGCTTGCTAACAAACCGCGGCGGCCTGTCCACAAAGCCGCAGTGGCTCGTCAGAAACCACTGTGTTGTGTCCAAAAACCTGCAGCGATTTGTCATGATTAGTATGCCTTGTATGTTTTGGTGTTATGCACATCTTGCTGAAATTGTTGCAATGAATGCGATGGCCACGCTTACTTGGTTGTGCATGATGAATGGAATTGTTTGAGTCATTTTCACTCTAAAAAAATTAAAAATTTTTCAAGAGTTTCTCTTGTTTTTAAGTCTATCCCCCTTGCAACATCAACAACAGTAGATTTGCATTTCCCAACCAGATATTATCCAAACTAATTATAAACAGAAAACGTAAACATGTTAAGCGTCAATTAAGTTTTCTATCAAAATTGATATTTTTCTATCCAAACGACAACGTAAATGTAAACATAAATTACAACAAAGTCTACTTAAACATATATTCCTACGCCGCCTTCTTTCTGGTCTGTTTCGACCGCAAATACTTGATTATAAAAGACAATTGCGTGTCCACAAATACGTTCAATGCTTTGTCAAACAACGGACCCTCAAAGGGTTGATCATTGTGCTCATGGAATTGTACCTTATTAGTGCACATTCGAATCACCCTCATCCCCTCACTCGTACACTGAAAGATTTTATACTGGCTGCAATGCAAAGGGAACAATTGTTGGTAAAAAACGTGGAAAGCAATATTATGAATTTACACAAGAGAAAATACATACCGCTATTTTTCAGTGGGAGCTATGATGATGGAGATTGCTTCAGGCATCAATTGCTGGTAAGCTCATTGAGTGTGGAAGTCGACTGATGACATGAAACACCCCTGCGTTGGGCGTGTCGGAAATGTAAACAACGAATTAGAAACCATGGAACATTAACGACTACCCGGAGAAGCGAGATGGCTACTTACATGAATTCACCCTAATGTGAGTAGCAATTTTTTCTGTTGAAACGCTAATATGTCTTCATCGTTCACCACATAGCACTGCATATAAGTTCGGATGAGTACTAAGATAAAGCTTATAAACTAAGTTACAAAGAAGGCTTCTCACCGTGTTTGGCGTCCTGACTTGATCCGGTAAGATGATATCAATGATGGTGTAATCACCGTCGATCAGCTTTCCCCCAAGAATTGCGCATGTCTCCAACTTCTTCCGAGTATTTGTCGCAACATACTTCTTGAAGACATCCATCAATTCCCAAGATTGCAACAAAAATGGCAAAAGGTCGTTAGACTAATAAAGTATGAATAAGTGTAGACACACATATATAACCAAATCAAAGACGTATCACATGCACAGTTTTAAGGGTCTGAGGCTGTAACTCACTTGTCTCCTGCACCTCAGCAAGCACGGCTGGAAGAGCAGGTTGGCATCTTATGGAGAGGCTGCTATACGGGCTACTCCCTCCTCTATTCTCTGAAGTGCTGCCAACAGCTCAGGATGCCTCTCTTTTGCTCGCTCCTCCACTTTTTTTATTTGGACCTGCGCCATAACATGGAGCTCCTCAATCCTGCTCATCCAGCTGGACGTCTCCTCAGGCATCGAAGTAAAATGAGATGTCTGAGGAAGGGGCGAATGCATCGGCTGTGGAGCATCCTCCTTCATGTGCTGCACATGCGATGTTGTAGTCTGTTCTGCAGAGGGGGCTGAAGGCTGAGCCACTGAGGGGGGTGGAGGTGCTGGCAGTTGCGACACTGAAGGTGGCTGCTTTCGGGGTCTTGCGTATCCATTTCCTTCTAAATTTGCTGACTCCCATTTGGTCCACTTTTGATTTGTTGTACATGTCTGTAAGACCCCGACTTTTTAAGTTGGTTAATTATCAGGGTATTACTAAGGACGTATTCCTAATATTTAAATTATGGAAAATTAAGGTAATTAGAATAAATATTAATTTAATAAAATAAAATATTATGTGGGATAAATAATTAGATGGGATAATTAAAAAGAAGAAATTAAGAAATAGGGGGATTAAAGTGGGATTAGAATTAATAATGGATAAAATAAATTAAAAGAAAAATTAAAAGGGGAAGGAAGATCGGTCCGGTTCAGGCTGTGTCTGTGGGTCTGGTTCAGGTCATCAGTTAGAGGGGAGAGATATTCGCGTGACTCCGGCCATTTCGCGATTTCAAGAACAAAAAATAAGAGAAAGAGGGAGAAGGCCCGAAGAGAGAGACCAGATAGCCGAGAGAGGAGATTGACGAAGGAGAGGCAAGGGAGAGCGATCGGGAGATCGGAAGCTCAAGCTCGCACAGCTCCTTCACAACGAGCATGCCGATGAGCTCGGATGACTAGCGACGGTGTGAAGCGTTAGGCTTCGCAGTTTCGATCTGGCATGAGGTACGGGTCATCGGTGCAAGGTCAAACATCGACGCTCTGTCAATTTCATTCGACGACGACAATGAAGGATGATGCCGGCGACGATGGATTGGTAGGGAGCGATGGCATCAAGGAGACAGGGTCGGGATGGTGGTTTCCAGACCCGAGTGCTCCGACCTAGTTTGAATCAACTCGGGTTGGCTGTCCTCGGTGATTCAGATAACGAATTTTCCCCCTCTAACTGTTATTAGTCTGCTGTTACGATGAGATTGGTATTCTGGATGGATTTTTGGAGGTTGAATGTGTAACGACCCAGTTTTTCATAACCTTTCAAAATATACGAAATTTAAGACTTTTGTAAGATAATTAAAATTCTTTATAATCAGAGTGCAAGTCGGGCTGTTAGAAACCATTTTCTTCGTTTTAATATAGCGGAAGTGTAAATCATTTACAAAGAAAATCTTTTGTTTTGCTCTACTGTTACAAAATTAAATATATTTTAATTACAAACTATTTTATTTCTTACTCACTTAGCCTGGCCAATCACAAGCTCCTTCACGTGCAAATTCTTCATCAACTGCTTTGTGTTGTGTTTATCATTCTTCTCGTGCATACGCATGTACCTACACCACAAGTAAACTGTAAGCCCAAAGGCTTACAAAGGAAAAGGGGAAAATGCATATGCAATGCCTATCTTTAGTTCACTTGGAATGGGTCCGCCCAAGCCAATCTGTCATTACATTCATTTCATTCATTTATTCATAACTCGTAATTCGAGCTGGAAGTTGAAGGAACACGTGTGGGATGGAATAGTCTGATCGGCTTCTAACCCTATGTAGGCTAGATCCGAACTACCCATGCCCCCCCAACTTCCCATCATTATCATCATTATCATCATCATCATCATTCGTTCATTTTATTTAACATTTTTCCCTACTCATGCATGTGGGTACCACCCCATAATGGCACTCCCTACTTGTTTCTATTATTATGATGCATGAGATATTATAATAAAACAACGATAATTGAATCAATGAATATAATTAAATGAAAATGATTTAAAACAACTAGCTACGCATATAGCACATATAACGAACAACCATAATTAAGAGCATACAACGAAAACAATAATAAAGAGAATTTAACGCAGCGAATAACATGCCTGATTATACCATTTACTATCACAAGAATTACAATAGAGTTTGATATCAATGACGTCTAGTTATATGATCGAAATTAACATGCTAGTTCATTAAATTAACTAAACATGCTCGGAATACTTAAGGAACTCAAACTAAACATATTCGGGTTATATTCAAGAAGCCTAAATAATAGATTACATTTCTTAATTGATTGATCATGCTTTTGTTCCAATTGATTAAACATGATAGTTAATTAAACTTGCAAAGAGTCTTATTTAATTAGACATGCTTAGTTTAGTTAATTACGCTAAACATGCTTCTACAATCATCATCCTAATTTATTTACACATGCTAGATTTACGAAAATGAAGCAAGTATTAACAATTAAGAAGTTACAACAAATAATATAATGAATTGTACAAAACAGAATTTCTAACTTATACAGTTCATAAATCATTCATGCACATTTTATCATCCTATAACTTTCCATTCATTCCTAAACATTTTATCTCAACATTCGTAGTAGGAAAATACAAAAGAATTGAAACAACACTGTAGCAAGTAAATCAAAGGAATTGCACAAAGAATTCAAAAAATGAACATCAAAGAAAGTCAGTATAATTCACACAACTACTTGTGGTGCAGAGCCTCCACATGGCCACGACACACCCAATTCCTTACCTCGAAGCTTTAATTCGCACTAGCATTTAGTTGTCATTCTTCATCTTTTTGATACCTTCGCAATCAAAATGTCTATCATTAATAGTCATGACTTATAACTTTCATTCTTTCCCTATCCTAATTACATAGTAGTTCTAAGAACCCCTTTAACATCTACAACGAATATATATCATATTCCAATTAAGCTAATCTAATTACTAACATACGTTCATCCAATGACTGACTCAATACAAAACAACAGAGCATGTCATCAAAGCTTTAACTAAACATGCATGTTTCCAAATGGCGTAAAATATCCATCTTTATCAATGCTCAACAACAGATATGCTTTACAATTCCAACTAACAGATAAGCTTTCAATTACTAAGCAACCTATTAACATTGAGCAACCAATTAACATTGAGCAACCAATTATCCCCTTCCAAAACTAACATATTATTGTTTCCAAGAGGTTATTCATCAACCCATAAAATAATCCATACATTACAACCCTTTTCCAATGCATAACTAAATGATTGAAACACAACATCAAGACAATATATTCCAACAATTTGTATCCAAGTTAATCCCATATCAATATTCTCTGATCTCATCGAGGCAGCGAATTTTCAATAATATCACACAGCAGATTTTCAACAACTCCATCAACAGATTATTCCATCAAACTATATTACAATTATTTATTCTAAGTTGGCAGGGTTATACACAATCCTAAAACACTAATTAAAGGCCAAAACATAATCCAATTAATAGAATCCAAACATCAAAAACTCCAGAATACAGAGAAAGAAGTCTCACCATGAAGACCAGAGAGCAAACCCGAACTAGCCTTCCTTCCAGCTTCACCCTCGGTCATCTGTTCCATCACGATTTAGCCAACAAACCAAACAAGCCTGTGAGTGCCGTACCTCCACTTCTGTGCCAGCCAATCCCTCCAATTATTCTGGGAAATTCATAGAGTCGGATACAAGGTTGGAAGGTTTGTTCTAGGCAATAGATGACTCTCCCTTTCTCCATTTCCTCTCTCTCATTTCCATCTCTCAGCCTTCCTCTCTATTTCAGTTGAGAAATCGCGAAATGGCCTAAGGCCATGCGAATTTCTCTCCCTCACTCTGTGTTTTTCTAAACTGAACCGCTGAACCTGCATGAACCGATTCTCCTCCTCATATTTTCAATTTAAAATTTTCTTTTATAGTAATTACATTTACTTTTTATTCCTCACTTAACCCTCAATTAATTATCTTACATTTTACTTCTAATTAATTCAAATTTATTTAACCCAAATCATAATCCAATAAATTTCGTTAAATTATAATCTAATGGTTACGTCTTTGGTAATACCCTGATAATTATCCAATTTAAAAAGTTGAGTGTTACAGAACGTGTGAATTATGCCCTGTCAGTGTTGGATTAGTTTATGTATGGAGCCTGACAATGATATGGAGTAGTGTTCTGGATTGCTTTAGTTAGTTTGAAATGTTCAGTTAATTAATGGATACAATATTGCTGATTGGATGATCTTGTTGAATGGAATAATCTGTCAAAGTTGGAATGGATGTTTTGTAATCTGGTTGAATGGCTTTTAAGGCTTTGAAAGATTATAAAATCTTATTTAATAGGCAATATCTCTATATGATCTAATGATAACTACTGTTGGTTGAATGGTGCTCTACTATTAGCTGCTATGTTGCGAATATGGGAATTCTCAAGTGTCAAGGTTTATAGGATTCGATGAGAACTTGTTAATGATAAATGTTTTAATTATGAAGGTATTGAAAAGGAAAGAGAAGGATAACGATTATCTGTCAAACGTGATAAAGAATTGAGGTAAAGAATTGGGTGAGTCGTGGCCATGTGGAGAGCCTACACCACAAGTAGTTGTATGAATTGTATTTACTTTCTTTGATATTCATTGTTTGAATTCATTGTGCATTTTCCTATTATAAATGTTGAGATGAAATTTTTAGGAATGAAATGAAGGAATGAATAAAAAGTTATAGGATAATAAGATGTGCATGAATGATTTATGAATTGTATAAGTTAGAAATTCTATTCTTGTGAACTGTTTTAATTGCTATAAATTCATTGTAATGCTTATTGCTTTCTTTGGTTCTGGTTAGGAGTGATAAATGCTCTAGATTGAATTGATGTCATTTCATTTAGCATAATTCTCATTATATCAAATTGTTGAGCATGTTCAAATTGTGATTCATTAATTAGATTTCTAGCTTATGATTTATTTAGTGTGTTATGTTCAGCTTTAATTGGAATAGCATGCCCATATAGTTTATTTTGAAATCTAGTTTTAATATTGTTGTTTCATGGTACTGGTTAGGAATTATAATTCTCTTTACGTTAATTGAAATGTGATGCATGAATGATGAATGGAAACGTTAAGTTTGTAGGATAGAATGACGAAATAAAGGATGACAAGATATGCACGTATGATCATTAATGAATAGAGACTTTACATTATGTTTTGTACAATTAATTATATTCTCTGGCTATAACTTCCTGCATATCTACCTTATTTTTCGTTGTAGCTTCTTGCATATCTACCTTGTTATTCGCTGTAGTTTCTTAATTTTCAATATTTGTTTCATTTCCGTAAACCAAGCATGTGAAGATTAATCAGGCTAATGATTCTAGAAGCATGTTTAGTATAATTAAATAAATTGAGCATGTCTAATAGGACTCTTTGCATGTTAATTAGCTAGATCATTAATTGCAGCAAGTTTAACTAATCAAATAGAGGCATGTTTAATTGAGTAGAATAAAAGCACGATTCCATTATTAATTCTCCTAGGTACCTAGTAGTTAATAGTTTAATTGTCTTGCTATATTTTGAGTGTTATGTTCGATAAGATCAAGTATGTTATATGTCGCTTTCGATTTGTTTCTGTATTTTGCTTTCAATTAATATTACTCTTGCCATTCATTGTTTGTTATTCGTGTTATTCATACTGTTCGATGATATCCATTATTGTTATTCTTACCATACGTTGTTTGCTACTTGTATTGTTTAATTGTCAATTCTTCTATGTTATGTCAACATGCATCATGTTAATAGAAACAAGTAGGAAGTGCCCCTCGGGGTGGTACTCACATGCATGAGTGAGAAAAACGAAATGAAATGAATGAATGTTGATGATGATGATGGGAAGTTGAGGGGCGAATAGGTAGTTCGGATCTAGCCCACATAGAGTTAGAACCCAATCAGACTATTCCATTCCACATGTGTTCCTTCAACTTCCAGCTCGATGTACGAGTTATGAATGAATGAATGAAACGTAATGAAAAGATTGGTTTGGGGCGGACCCATTCCAAGTGAACTAAAGAGAGGCATGATCATATTGCATATTCCTTTTCCTTACTAAACCTTTGGGCTTACAGTTTACTTGTGGTGTAGGTATACGTGTATGATGAGTAGAACGATGAACAAAATACAAAGCAGTCGATGAAAGATTTACACGGGTAGAACTTGTGGCTGGTAAGGCTAAAGACGAGTAAAGTGTTTTGTAAAAGTAGCGATTTACTTAGTGTGTTTTACTTAGCATATTTTAATTTGAATGTTTTCGCTTCCGCTACATTTTAATAAATGATTTTCATAACGAATGTAATAAATGGATTTTTGACGCTTGGTTTTGGCACTTTGATTATGAAATATTTTAGTTATCTTACAAAAGTTTTAAATTTAGAGTATTTTTAAAAGGTTATGAAAAACCAAGTCGTCACAACATCTGTGGCCATCTCTTCGATTCACGGCTCATCCTCCAAGATGGGTACCCCAAACTGCTCAGCAATCCTCTAGATGAGCCAGTTGAACGCCAGATTCTTGGCCAGGTTGTTGAAGACCTCGTGCATGTGACTCAGGATGACATATCCGATGTCTACCTTTTTCCTGGTGAACACCTTCTCCAGCAAATAGAGATCCATGCAGCTAACATGGTCTTGATGTCCATCTCGAGACAAAATCGTGTACGTCGTCATGAGGTGTATCACTCGGGCTATGACATTCAACTCCTTGCCCTTTGGCTTCTTATACACGGCAATCTCGGGATCTCGGTGCAACAATCTAAGCACCGCTAGCCCTTCTCCTTGGCTGATGAACGATGGATCCAGCGTCACGTGATAATATTGATTGCTTGGCCCCTCCAGTACACATCTAAGCATTATATTTAGATCGTTGGGAGTCAACCTCAACTCCCGTCCAAAGATATACGTTGACACCTCTAATGGATGAGTGGACAGTTCCAAATTTGCGTAAAAGAGTCTGACAATCCTCTCGCAATAACTTCCCTCCATTTGGCACAAACCGCCTAATCCAGCATCGTCAACCAATTGATCAATTCCTATTTCAGCCAATGACTCCAAATCTACTCTTTTAGAAACAATAATTGAATGGTATTGTATATCATCTTCATACCATTCTTTGGCGTTTGTTGTCCTGAATAGTTGAGACTGGAAATTCGCTGTAACGGCTGGTTGTTGTTCAGGCTCGGCTTGAGGTTGAGATTGAGAATGTGCCACGGTTTCTCCAGCCTCTGCGGTTTCTACGTGTTGCACCACCGCGGTTTGGATAGCTAGCACCATCGCGGTTTGGATAGCTTGCACCGCGGCGAGTGCTCCCTCTTGAATCTAGGGGTGTGCATGGGACCGGTCTGGTCCGGTTCTGACCGGTCCGGTCCCGGACTGGTCGGTACCGGTGCCAAGTTTGTGAAGACCGGTACCGGAACCGGTTCTGAACCGGTTCCGGTCCGGTTCTGGACCGGGATTTCCGGTACCGGTTCCGGTCCGGTACCGGTTCCGGTCCGGTACCGGTTTATTTTCCTAATTTTTTAAATATTAAAAATAATATAATGTAATAGTTTTTTTAAAATTAAAATTACTGCAAATTTAACGAAACAAACTAAATAAAAATAGATGAACAAGTAATTAAAATTATTAGAAATTTAATGAAACAAACTAAATAAAAACTAGTTTAATCAATCCACATATGACGACGGTTCAAGCCGGGGGCGCGTGAAGGGAGGCGGGACCGGCTGGGCAGGGCTGGCTGCTGCTTTGTCTCTCTTATCCTAATTCCCAAAATAGAAGAGAACCATGCCTTTTACACATCAAAGATATCTGATAAACTATAAACGATAATGCTAAGGAGTGAATAAAGCATACCACTGAGATCACTATTAATTCCATACTAATTCACTTCATCATCAACGTCATTAATTTGTATAATATCTGAAAAATATAAATTGAAAACAAATTTAGAAAAAATAGTAATAAATAAAACAAAGAAAAAAGAAAACACTATAAATATGAAAGATACCTGGCTCATTCGTATCATCATTGATGTTGATTGATTCATATTTCGAGGATCGAATCCAGCTGTGAGTGCAGATAAGCGCTTCGACCGTCTTTGGGGACAAAGAACTACGAAATTGATCAAGTACTCTTCCTCCACTACTAAAAGCTGACTCCGATGCAACAGTAGAAATAGGAATGGCCAATATATCTCTTGCCACATTGCTTAGAATTGGGTATTTGAATGAATTTACTTTCCACCACATGAGAATGTCTAGTTTGTCTGCATTGTTTTCCAATTCTTCATACAAATATTTTTCAATTTCTGATCGTGTAGTTGAAACATTTGGTTGTTTTGGGCGACTATGAAACAGCCCATGTATCTTATTGTGGCTCAAATTGCTCTTTTGTGGTAAGCTTGCAGTTGTGGTTGGTACACTTGAACTATTATAGTTGTCTTCTGTATTTTCCAATCTCGCATCACCTTTATACTCGAGATATAAATTTTTAATCACAAGTTGTACTTGGCTTAACAAATAATCTGTCTTATCAGAATCCATTACAAGGGAAAGACAATGTTTCAAATACTCTATTTTATGTCGAGGATCTAAAACAACTGCAACATACATCAACATATTCATTTTATCGCAGCTTCCCCAATATTTATCAAATTTGCTTTCCATTCCAATAGCCATTCGCCTCAATAATGGATTATCACATTCAACATACTCTTGAATAACCATTTTCAAATTGCATACTTCACAAACATATGTATTTGAAGTAACATGCAATGAGGCTGAAACATTTAAGGTCATATCATAAAAAACCTGTAAAAAATTTACAAGTTCTCGAACATTAGCCCAATCTTCTGTTGTGGGAGGACTTTCTCCACCCAAATCAGCGAGATAATAATCATCTGTTTCTATCAATCTCTCAAAAGCTTTTTCAAATTTTTCTGCGCTGGCTAACATCAAATACGTGGAATTCCATCTTGTAGCCACATCGAGAGAGACACTACTTTTGCACACAATTTTAGCTTGTTCAACACATTTCTGAAATTTTTGTAGTCTAGCAGGAGAAGATCGAACATACTTCACTGCTCGACGTACTCTCATAATACATTCGTAATGGTCTTTTAAACCATCACATACTATCAAATTCAAAATATGGGCAAAACAGCGCACATGCAGACATTCACCATTCAAAACTAGACCATTCCAAGCTCGAATTCTCTTCACCAAATAAGAAAGGGCTACGTCATTAGAAGATGCATTATCAACTGTAATTGTGAAAACATTTTCGATCCCCCATTCAAATAAACATCTCTCTATTTCTTTTCCAATAGTTTCACCCTTATGATTTGCAATCAAACAAAAATTGATGATCTTCTTTTGCAAAACAAAATCACAATCAACAAAGTGCGCAGTTAAAACCATATAATTCAAATTTTGAATAGAAGTCCATGTATCTGTAGTCAAACAAACGCGTTGAGATGCGTTCTTAAAATAATCTCTCAACTTTGACTTCTCTTTCTCATAAATGCCAATAATATCTCGTGCAATCGTAGATCTAGAGGGTACAACAAATCTTGGTTGTAAATATTTAGAATAAACTCGAAATCCCTCTGATTCAACAAACTTAAAAGGCATTTCTTCAACAATAATCATTTTTGCTAGAAGTTCTCGGCAAGTTGCACTACTAAATGATGCAGATGTGGAAGTTGATCCCATATTATCGACAGTATTGAAGCTTAAAGTCTTTTGCTTCGTATCTACACTTGCCAATAACTTTTTACAAGAATTAATATGCTTTTTCAAACTTGAAGTTCCATTCTTTGTATGATGACAAGCATAAGTCTGAGCACAATAATTACATCTTGCTCTAGGATTGTTTGGATCAGTGCTTTCAACCATAGTAAAATGATTCCAAACATCTGATTTTTTCCTCGTCGTTTGACCAGTAACTGGATTAACATTAACACTCTCTATTGTTTCATCATTAAAGCTATCCATTATCTACATTTTACACAATTTCAAAATACATATCAGAATCACATAACAGTCAGAAAATAACCTCTGAAATAAATAAATAAACACAAGCAATACACTGAGAATAATGAATATAACAGTCACCAACTACCAATATGAAAAACAATAAACACTTAACTGACATGTACCAACTACCAATATGCAAAACACTAAACAGAACAGAATTCATTTATGAGTTGTTTCAACTTTCAACCATTGCCAGAACAGATAATTCAACAAAACACTAAGCAGAACAGAATTCATTCATCATTCATCAATTGTTTCAACTATTGCCAAAGGCCCAAAACAGATCATTCAGCATCAAAACACTACACATAACAGACTACAGAGTAGATTAGAGTGCTAACCAGTAACCCAGCTGGCAGACGGCAGTGGCAGTGGCAGTGGCGATGGACAGGTCGGAGCTGGCAGCGGCAGTGGCGATGGACAGAGTCGGAGCTCGGACACGATGGACAGGTCGGAGCTGGCAGCGGCAGTGGCGATGGACACTGGACAGAGTCGGAGCTCGGACGACGGACGGAGATCGGACTTGGCAGAGTGGCACCGTCGATGGATGGAGCTCGGAGGCCGGAGCTCGCTGGAGAGTGCCGACTGCCGAGTGGAGCGATGGATGGAGCTGGAGCTCGGAGTCGGAGCGACGGTCGATGGACGGACTGGCGACGGTCGATGGATGGAGCGACGGTCGATGGATGGAGCTCGGAGCTCGCTGGACGCTGGCGACGGTCGATGGACGGAGCTCGGACTTGGATCTCGCTGGCTGACGATTGACGGAGCTCAGATCTCGCTCTTCGGCGCCTCGGCGGTCGCTGGCAGCTGCTCGGTCGAGGTCGACTCTTGGGTTGGGCACTGGGCAGGGGAGGGACTAGGGAGGAGGAGGTCGATGGACTTGAGGTCAGGAGAGTGGAGAGGCCAGGGGAGGGGACGGGACGAGACGGGATTTCAGACCTAACTCTGAAATCCCGGTTCTACCCGGTACCGGTTCAATGGTACCGGGTACCGTGAACCGGTACCGGGTAGAACCGGTCCCTATAGCACCGGACCGGGTCCGGTCCGGTGCTACATATTTATGTACCGGTCCCGGTACCGAAAGGCCGGTTCCGGTCCGGTTCTTCGGTACCGGGCCGGTTCTGCCCACCCCTACTTGAATCGTTGCTAGACAGGCAGTCTCTGGCGTCTCTGGTATCGATTGCGACGGACCACCCTTTCTCTTCGCCACCATTTTCTTTGCTCGGGAATACATTGCATTGTTGGTCTGAGCTTGTTGTTCGCCGAGCCTAGGTTTTTGTTATTCTTTTTTCGGTGAAATGGCTGGAGCCCTCGATCGAGTATGTATAACGACAGTGGATCAAAGATCGAGGCACAACAAATCGCTGCGATTTCAGATGACGTTGCAGCGATGTCTCAATAAACCATAGCGGTGTCTTGACACATTGCTGCGGTTCCTAGATGAACCGCCGCGGTTTATCACAAGTCTTCACATAGTTTTTAAAAACTATAGAGCCACAGCGGTTTGTATAAGAACCGCTACAGTGCCGCATCATCACGTTTAACAGTAAGTGTGACACTAATGTTGGATTTGACATTTTTTTTATAGTTTAATAGTTAATTTGTTAAGAAAAGAATTATAGGAGTTGATTTGTCACCAATAATAAAAATGATGGTGAATTTATTATTTTCTCTAAATTCAAAATTTAGTTCGGCCTCGAAAGACTCAATAATAACTTCCTTCTATCCTCAAACATTAAAATGCTCTCAGTTTTATTGTCATTAAAATAAAATTTGGACAACAAATAACATAAATTTTCAATAAAATTAATAAACTAAAATAACTAATTAGATTAAGTTATCTCAATCAGTTTTATTTTGTTTCTATACTGAATAACCTCAAAACTTAAATTAAACTAAAAGAATGATAGCAATAAATCAATGAAAACTAGTATTAAAATCACTCAATTAAATTCATCTAATTCATCAATTTTCTTTGAGTTATCCTCAACAACAACTTCGTTTATATGCACCTAGCAACTAGAAGATTCTTGATAAATTCATTTATATCATAAAACATATAGTGAAATATACACAATAAATAAATATATATTAAATTAAATATATACTTTATTTTATTTTTGAAGTCTCATTAATTCTTTACAAATGTATATTTGTTGATTTCTTTAACCCACTACACTACCTGATGACCATGCGGCACCAACTGTCTCTAGATCTTACAAGATTTTTCGTCCAAGGCAATCCAACCTCATCATAATCATGTCAAACTTCCAGGATCAGAAGGCTAACCTACGACACATGACATTAATCATCGCTTGGTCTCGTTAGCTTTTCCCGACTAAGACAACTCGATCTCATAAGATCCATGTCGAATTTCCTACCCTAGCAGGATGCTTGAAGACCCACAATACTTACGGTCTCTTTGTATCATCAACTTTCTTGTATAAGGTAACCCGACTTCAGTATTTATGCAAATTCATACTCTGATAGGCTATCGACGACACACAACACCAGCTGTCTCTGAGTCTCAATGGGATTACCATTTAGGAAATCCGCTCATCAAGTATCTTAGAGACACTAAATATAAATATCGAGAATATAACTAACACATAATATTGAGACACTAAATATTGAGAATATAACTAACACAGAATATCGAGAATATAACTAACACATAATATTGAGACACTAAATATTGAGAATATAACTAACACAGAATATCCAAAACACAAATCCATTTATCACTATAAAATTTCAATAAAATAGTTTTTAGTGATAATCATTGAATATAAAAAGAATAGATTTTATATGTGTTTTGTGATATAGGCCTTAGGGCGAAAAAGCTAGTGAAAACAAAGTATTTTAGTTACTTTGGTTAAGTGATGCAAGCTTAAGGTTCTTAAATTATTTTGAGAATCTCATCTCAACTATGCGCAATTTAATGTCAATATCCAAATGAAAATTAGTAGTTTTCTATCTAATAACTCACTTTCTAATAATTGTATTTATTGAAATCTTTAGAATTAGGTAAAAATCCTTAATTTGTAAGCTCTGAGTCGGCTTGGTTGATTTTAAAATCTGTTTGTATCGAACCAAGGTTGGATAGGATGAATGGAACCTGTTTCATTGGACCAGTTCTAGGTTGGTCATTGCTAGACCAATTCTAAGTTATATTATTATTTTGAGAAATTAACACCACGAATTTTATAATTTGGGCTCAGCAATACCGCAAATCTTAAAGAAAATTTTTAGATAACTAAAATACTGAACTATGGAAAAAGAATAACGTTGACCTCGCAATTACGTTTTTCGTTAAGGTAGCAACAACAAACGTCTCTCAGCTTAAAACGGGCGTCTCTTAGCTAACAATAAATGCCTCTCGTCCAAATTCGGATGACCATTGTCCTGAAATGGACGTCCCTTGACTTAAGACTACATCATTTTGCCCATAACGGACATCCCTAGTCTAACAACAGACGTCCCTAGTCTGACAATAGACGTCCCTCGACTTAAGTCTATGTCGTTCAAGCCGAATCAGACATCCGTATTTGGTTGAGGGACGTCCATATTTGGAGGATGCCCTAAATCCATCATTTGGGGGATGCAATCCATCATTGGTGTCCATTCCAATCGAGAGATCCAACGGGCGGGACAGACGTCTCTCCCGTGTTGTTGCTGCCTTGAACGTCTTTGTTCGACGGTCATTGACATTAACTAAATGGCGGAGCTAACGTCGACAAATTTTGATGAGAAACGTGACTGCGAGGTTGACATCGTTCTTTTTCTATAGTTCAGGGTTTTTGTTGTCTGTGAATTTTTTTCAAAGTTTAACTTATCGTTAATTTCAAACTACAGGGTTGGTGGTGTTAATTTTCCTTTTATTTTTGGTTGGGTTGGTTGGGATAAACTACAGTAAAATCTTGTTCTTATTCCTCCTCTTCTTGTGCGCGTGAGAGGTGAGTGCTCAACGACGATTAATTACAGTGAGCTGCATCGTGTGAAGAGTAGCCAGGGAAGAGTTGTTTGTTCTATCGAGGGGTTTGTCCTAGCGATGGCCAAAGGTTTGCCTTGAGGACAATTCTCTGCTGGGCATTTGACAAAAACTCTTGTCATCCGATTTGAGGAGTACAGTTGATTCGAAGTTGCGATTGAGATGTTGTAGAGTACTCAACCGAGTATGAAGTGTGTAAATCGCTAGTGGGGGTGTAATGGTCGAAATATTTCTTCAATGAAAACCTTGAACAATGAAAGGAACAAACTTTAACAATGTAGCTTAAAACTTGATGACAACGACATTTTTAAATAAGGGCAATTAACAAATCAATAATGTATTATGAAGTTAATGACAAGTCAATCACTGAACAATTTTTGCTTACAACTTAAAACTAAACTATGAAAAATGAATAGAGCAAATATCGTCGTTACGTTAAACCCGCGAAGAAAACACCTTCAATATAGAATTGAACCCGCAAAAAAATAAATTCAAATACATCTTTGCAATTCTAATTCTACTTCAGTTTTATACTAAAATCTAAATAATAAAAACAATCTTACTGCTAAGACGATTTTGGGGAATTCCGACTTGGTCTTCTCGTCGTCGAAAAAAATTATTATGTTTTCATTTTTCCAAAAAATTTTCTTGTGGCTCACCCTCCTCTCAATTTCACCATTTAGTTCTCATTACTTACATCTCTTTTCTCTTCTTGGTTCGTCATCGTCGTTTTAGTTTTAATCACCAATGGTTCACTTTTCGCAAAGGAAAATAATTTTTCCTCCATAAAAAATGTAACTGCGATGTTTGCTCCATCTAGTTCAGTGTTTATAGTGTTAGCGAAAATTATTCGGTAGTTGAAGTTCTAAAATTCTGTCACGACCCGAAGACGGGCCTAACAGAACCGCCGGGTCAGGCGACCCGATCCTCATAGAGAACCCGATCACTCAGCCCAAGGGCCATCGATGAGGCTTTTATTAAAAATCTTGCTGTATACATAGACAGCTATACCTCGCAAAATAGGCCATCATCGTTTTCCAATTTGAAAAAGTCGTCAGTGAAAAGGGGTGGTCACTCATGGACTCACCCGCCACACAACATAGAAGAGGTGGTCACCCGTCGATGACAACACCTTATGAGGCAGGAATAATGACGACGATCCGAAGATTCCGTACGTCACCCGAGTTGCCGGCGCACCTGGCTGCACGACACAACTCGTATAATCGTATAATCTTATAATCAAATAAAACGGATACAGTTGCTCGCTATATGTGGACTTAGGATAAACAAGTCTCAGCGATTGACAACCGTCTGATCCGTGGGACAAATCCTGGCCAGGTTTAGGGGCTTGCGACCCAAGGAGGCGTCATCACCCTCCCATACGAGATTTACGACTTTCAGGAGTTTCAACCTGAGGACACGTCACCAATGCCCCACCTATATTTTTCGCACGTCAAACAATCAACCTTCACGCAGCAGAAGGTATTAAAGGGGATGGCGGATCCATCCCTCAACATGGGCACAATAAATCTCAAACCATGTACGGAATTAAACTTGAGAAAACATACTACTAATAAAAACGGACGTGCTGTCGAACAGTCCCCGTCATTTTCCAAGTGTGGTAGTCCACAAAATAATTATTTTGGAAAACGGAATAGAATGCAATATAACGCAAGCAAAAATTTGTTTATTTGTTATCTTCCCTCTCCTTTGTGTTGCTGAATGAAATCTGCTATGGTTAACACCCATTAATCAATAAATTGATGCATTTTTGTCCCTTCCATTCCTGCTTCTTCAGTGTAATTGGATTTCTCAGGAAAAATCATTGGATGAGAGATGAGAAAAGGCAAAGAACTGCGCCAGTTCAGGCTGTGCACTTCCCAATCCCTTTTGCAGATTTCCTCACAAGACCCATACTAAGATATGGATATTTAGAAGCTTCTTTGCCAACATTCAACTCCAACTATGCATAGCGGATCCTCAGCATGGCCATCGAATTCCCATGAACTGTTCAATTGATTTAAGTGAACTTCCAGGTACTCTGTCGCGGACTTCGCCCGATCGTGCAGAATCGTCAGCAATTGCTAGAGATTGAATGGAGGCAGCTTCATCTATTTAAATTGATGGAATCGAGAAAAATGGTCAACATGCTGCCTGTGGTGGTCGACAGCTTGGAACTGTTGGTTCGAACAATTTGGTCTTCGAGAACTTAGCTTTTCTGCCATTTTTTAGGTACTGAGTTCGGCTTCTGTAGAGAGGAGAAAGAAAAAAAAAACCTGGTTCATTTTGGTTTGGTTTTAAAGTATTAAAGCGAACCAATTAGTTTGCTGACAGTGCATGGTGACGTGGATTAAAATAAGGACATGTGGCATTTTTTTTATTAAATCTAATGATAAAAATGGATGAAATGATCATTTAAAAACAAAAGAAACAATTCAAAAATCCCTTGAATTATGGGATTAGTGAAAAATTAACCATTAAATTATTTTCATTTAAAAAACAACTCTTAAACTATCATGTGTTGACAAAACAACCATTCCTTCTACTTTTAAGTTAAAATGAGTTATTGGCGCTCGCGTATAACTTGCGGACGTCTGCTACAGTCACCCTCATTTAAACATCGGGCTCTTGTGAAAGTTGCCTATAAAATAGGTTGTATCTTAGGTTTTCTAGACGCTCGTGGTTCATGCTAGGGCTTCCCACGGACGCCCTAGCGCTGGTGGTGGTGGACACTCACACTTAAACACTGGGCACCCATGAAATGGCATATATAAGGGGTCAGACGCCCTTAAAATGTATCCGCGCGAATCCCAGGTGAACTCCCCCAATTTTTCGACATTTCTAACTTCCTCAAGAGCATAAATCATCAACTTTCAAGTTCAGAAATCAATTCTTTACTTGATTTGCTGTCTCCATTAACAAACTTTTCAAAAATCCAAGCTCTGAGTTTTTCTTCGTTTCTCCTCAACCAGGTCTTAAACCTCAAGTTCAATTGTAGCCAGGGCTCCAAAACTCACTCTCAAGCTCAAGGTGATCCGTCATGTGCCAATCGACCTCCAAACAAATTCTTTTTTCACGAATTTATCACAGTGTCACTGAAAGATAAGTACGATAATGATATGAAACATTAGTCCATTATCTGCACTAGAAGAGTAGAATTTGATACGTTCAAGAAGTTAGACATAGAATGTATGTTTCAAAATATTGGAATTAATAGGTCATGCAAAATAGGAGATCATTACTATGAGCATGTTATTAAACTATTATACTCGAAGTTGACTTTGCGCACCCAACCATTAGCAGTTAAGAGTTATCTATTTGGACGGGAGATAAGATTAACTCCTAGTGACATAAATGAGTTGATTGGATTTTTCATGGATGAATTAAGTGAGAAATATTTTTATGTCTCTCGAAAGCCCAAATTCATTAAACAATGTGAAAGCTTGGCTTTGCTTGGACAATTACACCACAATCCCGATATTGAAGTGTTCTATAAACCTAAAACCAAAGATCTAAATGTCAAAACTCAAGTTATCTATCTTTTCATCTCTCACACTATTCTACCTCGCAATGGACATGAGACTATGTTATCCATCATTTGATCTCTCACACCATTTTACCTCCCGATGGATATAGAGACCATGTTAGTTGCATGAATTTCTACATGATGGAAGATATCTACAATGGCAAGAGACTTAACCTTGGATACGTGATTCTGAATCACATGTTTGACATCCTCAACTATTGCACAAAAAATCTATCGTGTAATCTTCTGATTCAGAAGATTGTTGAGCATAATGGGATAACCATACCTTTGGACAAGCCGAGATGCAAGGAAAAGGTAGTGGATATGTACAATCATGTTATCTTGGCTCGGATGGGAAGTGTCAAAGTCAAAGGCGAATGGGTATTTAAGACTGCACATTCTGCATCCACTTCCATAGCCCTCATCCAACACCCTCAGTGTTTGAGAATATTACAATGGAGGATGATCTTTTTTAGCCTCCTCCTCAATCCTCCTCCCACTCTGTATCTGTAATGCTCATTTTTCTTAATTACTCTTTCTTTGTAAAACGTGTGGCGAAAGACTTTTCTTAGTAAAAACATTTGAAATAACTGGAGATGAAGTACCATAAATAAAATTTCTTTTCTGTAAATCTTTAAAGCATATATTTTACACATACACTTCATAAATTAAAACCTTTCTTTTTTCCTTTATCCTTTAGCCCAGCCAACACAATATCTCATCGCATAAATCCTTAATCAACTGCTCTTTTCTTTCTTTCTTTTTTATGTTACCTACATCACAAGACGTAAACTATGAGTCTAATGCTTAGTAAGATAAACAAATATGTTATGCTCGTGCTATGCAACTTTATAAAAATATGCAATTTCTATTTCAGTTTTCCTTTACCCTTACTTTTCTTTCACTTAACCATCCAGGTGCTAGAGGTATAATCGTACAAGGGATAGTGAAACTTATTGACCCACACAGGGTAGCCATTCAGAATCCATAGCTCACAATGTCTATTTGTGTATATTTTCTTTAATTCTGCTTACCCATACAAGCACTGAAGGTATAACCGTACAAGGGACAGTGACACCTATTGACCCACACAAGGTAGCCATCTCGAGAACCCATACCTCACAACGTCTATTTACATTTATTTCCATTCATTCTTAGTTCCTCTTTTAAAACATATGCATAAAATATTTTCAGATACTTTCATAAAAAGCATGATGCATGACTATGAATGCATACAATTCTACCATCCTATCACATAATAACAATACAATAATTTACATTGCTTCATTTATTCTTTCATATCAATCATCAAATAACTAACATTTTAATCTTTCCAAATAATCAATACTATCCTCATATAGCTCTTAACATATTAATAATGTGATAACATACAAATAATCAAATCATATCATAATACTATCCTCATATATACAACATATCAAACAATTATGAAATTCTTGTGATGTAGGCCAAAGGGCCAAGAACACAAAATATCTCTTTCCTTAGGACCTTAGCATAATATCCTACAAGTGTCCTCAAATATCTCATTGATCTCTAACACCTTAAACATACCAATCTCCATATTATCATGAGTGGATACTAATCGTAAATCATCTATAACTTCAACTAAATCCCATAAAACCATAAAGAAAACTCAACCTACCTTGAGAGAAAACTAAGAACTTCTTCCTCTCCAAAGTTTCCTCTTCTTCTCCTCCCCTAATCTCCCATGGTTCTTCCTTATTTTCTCCATCACTTCCTCACGGTTTTCTTATCTTAATTCAAAGGAAATGACCCTTAAATTTTCAATAACTTAACTTGTGTTAAGGTGTCTTACATCCCAAAGAAATCCATGTTGAGTAATAAATTTTTCTCCTCTTAAATTGTGACATTTATTCTATTTTCTAGGGACTCTTCATATTCCCGGTCGACCACCCCTATATTTTTGGTCGACCGCTCCCGTATATCAACTGAAATCTACATATAATATTCCTTTTCATGGAAACATAGCCTTCCACGGTAACCAACTTTACACTGAATCTGGTCGTCCGCAAATCTACTTCCGACCAATCACAAATCTATATGAGGCTAGCAAATTCTAATCTATTTTGATTCTAGTTGTTCAGTCCAGAACGTGTGTTTTCACATGTGGACGCCCACACTTTGTCCAAAATTACATTTCCATGTCGAATACTTCAATCCTTTTATATCCATCTTTGTTTTCATCAATCCATCCTTTATATCAACTAATCCATATCCTTAATAATCATACATCAACATTCATGCTTAAATGCCAACTAAACACAATCCTATCACAATTCATATGATAAAATTGAGGATATCACAATATCGATGATTGAGGAGAGATTGAACATTTTATCAGTTTGCTTAGCGAGTCTCACTTCCACGGATAAAGGAATGACTAGAAAAATAGAAGATCTTAGTTCCACTCAAGTCGTGATTCTTTCTAAACTAGCTAAAGTTGAGAAACTCTTGGAGAATGATGAGGACGACACATACATCTACGAACCTAGGTCTAAGGATGATCCAAGTGCTCCTTCATCTTCTAATGTTAGACCATCATCAGCCGTTTAGATTTCTTGTGTTTTTCATGTGTTGTACTCTTGCACTAATATATTTCTTTTGGTTAACTTCGTATGAAATGACTTTTATTTTGATGATTGTGTTTCTTTTAGCTTGAAGTGTTTTGATTTACCTTTTGTTGTATCTTGTTACATTTGGGGTTTTCTGCTTTGATATTGGTATTCTACATATCTGGAATTGGTTTTTATGCTTATAAAAACAAAAGGGGAAAGAAAAAATACAAGGGTTACTTTGTTTATATATTTATTTATTTATTTTATAATGACAAAGGGTCACCTCTAATGTATAAACCAAAGGGGAGTTAACTCTTACAAATGCATAACTTAGAATTTGATGATGTTTTGAAGAATATGCGATTGCCTAGTCCCTAGACATGTTTTGGCTGAAGACACCCATTATGGATGCCTGACGATGAACTACGGATGCCAGGTCTTGAGGCATTGATATTTTGAAGAATTTGTGGATGCCCAGTCCTGAGAAATGTTTTGGCCGAGGGCACTTGTTGCGGAAGCTCGACGATGAACTGCGGATGCTCGATCTTGAGGTAGTGATATTTTAAAGAACTTACGAACGCCCAGTCTCAAAACATGTTGTGGTCGAGGACACTCGTTGCTGACGCTCGATCTTGAGGTAGTGATATTTTGAAGAATTTATGAACTCCCAGTCTCGAGACTTGTTATGGTTGAGGACACCCATTGCAGATGCTCGACAATGAATTACAGACACCCGGTCGCGAGGCAGTGATATTTTAAAGAATTTGCAGAAGATCAATCTCGAGACATGTTTTGGTTGAGGACACTCTGTTAACGCCAGGCGATGTATTGCGAGCACGTAGTCTCGAGGCAGTGATATTTTGAAGAATTTTTGGACACCATTCCCGAGATATTTTTGGCCGAGGACATCCATTGTGGACACCAAGCAATGAACTATAGACGCCTGGTACAGAGGAAGTGATTTTGTGAAGAATTTGCAGACGCCCCACATTGTTCTTAAATTCCTTTCATTGTTCTTGAATTTTTTCTCAATACACATTATATTAGGTTAGGGAGAGAACTCTACATATCTACCTATCACAAATTATATGAGATTGTGCAATTTCCCTTATATGGTTTTAGCATCACAATTGGTCTTGCTAGTACTATATTGTGCCAAAATCAATGACTTAGAAATCCAAATGTAAGTACTATATGCATAACAAGATAACTTGCATTAAAATGGTACCATATACATCCCAAATCTCATATTACATCCAAGACAAAAAAAACTCAAGCTGGACTACATGATCAACGATGATCTAGATCAGGGAAAACTCCTGCATAACAAACATAATACAATGTTAAAAGAAGCGTAAATACTTAAAATCATTTATGAAATCATAGATGAAATACTAGACTTACTTGCGTCCTAGCAGCAGAAGTAAAATTCATAAATGTGTTATGTGAGCTTCCTCTTCTATCTCTTCCTCTGTCACTACCACTAGCAATAGCAGTTTCTGAGCTTACACCTTGACAAATGTGGGTATAATGGCCTACACCCCAACATCTACTACATGTCATGATAACATTTTTCTTACTAATAATTGTTCAGTTTCGCGACTTATCAACATCTCTCACTCTTTTTTTTTTCAAAGACTACCTGTTTGGCTCTTTATTAACGGTGGCATAATTGGATTCAGAGATTTGTTTCAAGCACCATGTTTTGGACAATAACATGCTGAACAAAGTGTGAATAAATCTTCATGTATGTTTTCCAGTGATAGTATTAATAAAAATAATCTTCAACTAATCTCCTCATAAAATGCAGACATGAGATTGTATATGTAACACACCGACTTTTTAAGTTTGACAATTATCGGGATATTACCAAAGACGTAACTGTTAAGTTATAATTTAAGAAAATTTATTTAAAGTTAATTGATAGAAATCAATTTAAGAATAGAATTAAGAAATTTAAATTGGATCTCTAATAATCTTTAAATAATATTTGGAATAAATCGAGAATTGAAGGATTTAATTAAATTATTAAAGAAGAAATTATTAGATTATAATTAGTATTAATTAAGGGGAGTATTATATTGGATAATTAAATGGAATTATAATTTAAAAGGGATACATATGGCTTTAACTGGTTTGGTTTAGCTCGGTTCGAAACAAATTATGTGGTTTGGTTTTTAGTTAAATTAAGAAAATAAAATGAGATTTTATTAGATGGTTGGGATTAAAAGTGTTGGAGAGCGATTAAGTGGAGAATAATTAGATTAATGATTTTAAAAAGGGGATTATGTGGTGTTAGATTTGCTGAAGAAAAGAAAACATGGAGAGAGAGAGAGAGGGGTGGCGATCGAGAGAACCCGATGAGAGAGAGGAGGTCGAGAGAGGAACGGCAAAAGCTCTCGAGGAATGCGTCTCAGTTCGGTGCGGGTCCGCTAGGGCTCCGACGAAGTGTAGGCACACAGGATACATCGGAGTAGCGTCGAACTTTGACGCTCTGTCTATTCTGTGGGCTGGCATCAATGGATCGATGAGACGATGGCATGCAGCGCAATGGATGACTTGCGCTCGGGACTTCGCTCGTGGCAGTTTTTGGTGTCAAGTCGAGCTCCAATTCGGGAATGACTGACCTGGTTTGACTCACTCGGGTTGGTTGTCATCGGTTCCTCAGGTAAGGGAGTTCCTCCCTTGTTTTTGTGGATTAATGATGAAGATAAAAGATTGAGATTTATGCTCTATTTGTGACAGCCACTGTCGAATGTATACCTTGTAAATTGTAGGCATGTATTTTGGTTATGTTCTCCATTGGAGAATTTGGTTGATGTTCTCTGATCAGGTTATAATTGTGGGAAACTGTTCTTATTATTTCTAATTGTTAATGCTACTAGAGAAATGAGTTGGTTAAGCTGCTGAATGAATTAATTCATTGAGATAAGTTATATTCCGTTTAGGTCGGTGAAGTACTTAGAAATTATACAAATTAAAATACGACATTGATAAGTTGTAATGTTTTAATTGTGAAGGTATCGAAGAGACGAAGAAGGATAATGATTGGATGCTAGACACAATAAAAATGGAGGTAAGGATTGGGTAGAGTCTTGGCCGTCAAAGCCCTACCCACAAGTAGTTGTGTGAATTGTATTGACTTTCTTTGATGGTCATTGTTTGAATTCATTATGCAATTCCTTTAATTTACTTGCTACTGTGTTGTTTCAATTCTTGTGCATTTTCCTACTACAAATGTTGAGATGAAATGTTTAGGAATGAAATGAAGGAATGAATGAAAAGTTATAGGATGATAAGATGTGCATGAAAGATTTATGAACTATATAAGTTAGAAATTCTATTTTTTTATGAACTATTTTAATTGCCATAAATTCCTTGTAATGATTATTGCTTTCCTTGGTTCTGGTTAGGAGCGAAAAATGCTTTAGATTGAATTGATGTCATTTCATTTAGCATAATTCTCGTTATATCAAATTGTTGATCATGTTCAAATTGTGATTCATTAATTAGATTTCTAGCTTATGGTTTATTTAGTGTGTTATGTTCAGCTTTAATTGGAATAGCATACCTATATAGTTTAGTTTCGTATTTTGAAATCTAGTTTTAATATTGTTGTTTCATGGTACTGGATTAGGAATTGTAGTTCTCTTTACGTTAATAGAAATGTGATGCATGAATGATGAATGGAAACGTTAAGTTTGTAGGATAGAATGACGAAATGAAGGATGACAAGATGTGCACGTATGATTATTAATTAATAGAGACTTTAAATTCTATTTTGTACAATTTGTTATATTCAATTATTGTAGTTCCCGTACAATTCATTTTATTATTCGTTGTAGCTTTTTAATTGTTAATACTAGCTTCATTTTCGTAAATCTTGCACGTGTAGATATTAGGATGATGATTATAGAAGCATGTTTAGCGTAATTAACTATACCGAGCATGTCCAATTAAATAGGACTCTTTGCATGTTTAATTAACTAGCATGTTTAATTAATTGGAATAAAAGCATGATCAATCAATTGGGAAATGTAATCTATTATTTGAGCTTGTTGAATATAATCCGAATATGTTTAGTTTGAGTTCCTTAAGTATTCCGAGCATGTTTAGTTAATTTAATGAACTAGCATGTTACTTTCGAACGTATAAGATCGCTTAGTCGTTTCATTTATAATTGATTTGGACTTTAGTTAGTATCGATTCATTAAGCACGTTTCTAGCAATTGTTTGAGAAGCATGCTTATATTCTATTTAGTTTGTGTTTTGTTTTGTTTAGAAGAACCTGCAAAACTAGTTTTAGTTTATTGATTGTGCGGTGATAAATTAAGCATGATCCCCTTATTAATTCGTTTTAATTTATGAGCACGTTTCCATTTGTTAATCATTAAGCATGTTTAAGTCGGTTAGTGTATATGAGCATGCGTAATTAGTTTAGTTTAATACTTTATAATTATAATTTAAGCATGTTTACAATTGTCGTTTGTGGAGTATGTTTCTTTCAATTGTTAAATTGCATCTAAGCTTTCTTAACATTGTGAAGTATGTTGAATTTGTTAGATATCTTATATGTTATAGTTTATTATTCTTGCCATATCCGTATTGTATGTTTGTTAGAATCAAACATGTCATAGGTTGTTTTCAATTTACTTCTACGTTGCTTTCAATTATAATATTCTTGTATTCGTTGATTTCCATTATTACTATTCTTGCTATTCGTTATTTGTTACTTGTATTGTTAAATTATCAATTATTTTATGTTATGTCAACATGCATCATGTTAATAGAGACTAGTAGGGAGTGCCCTTGAGGTGGTACTCACATGCATGAGTGAGGAAAATAAAATGAACGAATGCAATGAATGATGATAAATGATGCAATGGGAGGTTGAAGAGCGGATGGGTAGTACGGATCTAGCCCATATAGGGTTAGAATGCCAATCAAACTAGTCCATCACATACGTGTTCCTCCAACTTCCAACTCGATGTATGAGTAATGAATGAATGAATGAAATGTAATGAAAGATTGGTTTGGGGCGGACCCATTCCAAGTCATCTAAAGAGAGGCATGATCATATTGCATATTCCCTTTCCTTATTAAGCCTTTTGGGCTTACAGTTTACTTGTGGTGTAGGTATACGTGAATGACGAGAAGAACGATGAACAAAATACAAAGCAGTCGATGAAAGATTTACACAGGCAGAGCATGAGGCTGGTCAGGCAAAAGACGAGTAAAGTAAATTGTAAAACATAATGATTTTCTTAGCATGTTTTAATTTGAATGTTTTCACTTCCGCTATGTTTTAAATAAATTATTATTGCTTCCGCTATGTTTTGATAAACGAGTTTCAAAATGAACGTAATGAATGGATTTTGATGCTCGGTTTTAGCACTCTAATTATGAAGGATTTTAATTGTCTTCCAAAAGTTTTGAATTTCGCGTATTTTAAAAGGTTATGAAAAACTGGGTCGTCACAGTTGGTATCAGAGCAGTGGTTTTAAAAATGATTTTTGTAAGTTACTCTGATAATCGTTTTTAAAACTAAGTGTGCTACGTTTGCTAAGTAAAATGATTTTATAAAAGTCTAACTGATATTATAGCCTATCTACCAGCACAAGCCTCAACGTGGAAAATCCTTCATCTCCTATAAGTATACTTCCTAATACTTTACTAATACTTTCCTTTTTCTACTTTGATAAATGAATTGTTAGGAAGTAATATTTAGGGACTAGTGGACTAGTGGATTAAGTAGACTCGGCGACTAACTATTTTGTATTTTGGAAGTGTACCCTGATAGAAGTTGGCTTTAGATTTTGGATTTTGAATGATATTAGTGAATTTTCTGGAACTGTTTGGGATTTTTATGCAGGATGTATACCTTTGGCGAAGTGTAAAAACAGAGGAGACTCTGCCCAAAGTTTTAGAAAATAAGTGAAAAGAAAAATCCCAAGTGAATTTAGATCAATTAGATAGATCAACAAGGTCACCCAAGTTTCAACGGACTAGATAGAGTTTAGATTAGTTACGGGAAGGGAAAGAAAATTATTAAGGACTAAGTCGAAGTAAGAGGATAAGATTAAGGATGAATCAAGTGATTGCCCACTTGGTATTGACCATTGAGGAAGAGTTAAGAGAATAAGGCTTGGACTCTTACAGAGGATAGTTGAGAGAGGAATCTGTTGGATGTTGGGTGAAGCTGATTTCCTGCTTAGATTAGATTTGAGAAGCTTTGGGGAAGTCTAGTCTATTAATATGACCAACTTGGATTTTGCGGCGAACTCTCACATAAGTGGATTAACATTGGATTAGGAATAGTAGTGCTTGTCGAGGACTTATGTCGGACTTGGATTATATTTTCCATCTCGGTCCGAATTTAACCAAGGTAACCAAGAACGTGATTTACACAACTGTGTGGCAAGGGACGGAGGCCATCGGTCAAACTTCTCCGGGAACGATTAATACAAAACCGAAACAGAAACTGCAACTTAAACAGAAACGGAAACAACAACAAAGACAAAAACAAAAATGGAAACAGGAACGAAAACAGAAACTACAACGGAAACGGAAACGGAAACAAAGTTTCCAGAAATAAATTTCTGGGAATGGAAACAGAAACAGATATAGATACGGGAACAGAAATAGAAATGGTGACAGATACAGAAACAGATACGGAAACGAGAACAAATACGGGAATAGAAAATGAAATAGAAACGGGAACAATTATAGATACAAAAAGATAAGTAAGATGGAACGCGTCTAACTCAGCCATGGAGTAGTGTAATTCATAACTCGGGAAAGCTTGGGTAGACGGATTTGATGGTGGGGAGCACATTCGAGCATGCCAAAGTTGTGGAGAAAAGGAGGAAGGTGCTATAGATTCAGGAGTTGAGTGGCAACGGTAAAGTGTTTATTGGATTAAGGCAATATTTGGATATAAGGAGGTTGCCTTTCGACTCTTGATGTTGAAGAATGGTAGAGATTAAGGCGCTTTTTCTCTAGAATCGATGTAATCGGAGTGGCACAGCAGAAGTGTGGTGAGTGAGTACGAGAGTTGATCGAATTTTGGGTACAAGAGGATGCATTTTGGATGAAGTCAAGTTGATCAAGTAGCGGTAGTGGAGCAGTTTAGCGGTGAGAGGAGTAGATAGTCTAAGATACAACGAAGTGTTATGACCACTAAAGGGGAAACTACGTTATCAAATGGGGTAGCTAAGAAGAGATTTGATGCATAGGTTAACGTTAGTGAGAGTGTGACGTAGGGCAAATTTCGAGGACGAAATTTATATAAAGAGGGAGGTATGTAACACCCCAATTTTTTAAGTTGGATAATTATGGGGGTATTACCAAAAACGTATTCATTAGGTTATAATTCAAGAGAAATTATTGAAAGTTAATTGATAGAAATCAATTTAGAAAATAGAATTAAGAAATTTAAATTGGATCTCTAATAATCTTTAAACAATATTTGGAATAAATCGAGAATTGAAGGATTTAATTAAATTATTAAAGAGAAAATTATTAGATGATAATTAGTATTAATTAAGGGGAGTATTATATTGGATAATTAAATGAAATTATAATTTAAAAGGGAGACATATGGCTTTACTAGTTTGGTTTAGCTCGGTTCGGAACAAATTATGTGGTTCGGTTTTTAGTTAAATTAGGAAAATAAAATGATATTTTATTAAATGGTTGGGATTAAAATTGTTGGAGAGGGATTAAGTGAAGAATAATTAGATTAATGATTTAAAAAGGGAATTATGTGGTGTTAGATTTGCTGAAGAAAAGAAAACATGGAGAGAGAGAGAGGGGGGGCGACGATCAGGAGAACCCAATGAGAGAGAGGAGGTCGAAAGAGGGATGATGAGAGCTCTCGGGGAGTGCGTCACAGTTCGACGCAGGTCGGCTAGGGCTCCAACGAAGTGTTGGCTCATGGGATGCATCGGAGCAGCGTCGAACTTTGACGCTCTGTCGATTCTGTGGGCCGGCGTCAATGGATCAACCAAATGATGGCGTACAGCGCAATGGACGACTTGGGCTTGGGACTTAACTGGCGGCAATTTTTGGCGTCGGGTCGAACTCCGATTCGGGAATGACCAACCTAGTTTGACTCACTCGGGTTGGTTGTCCTCGGTTCCTCAGGTAAGGGAGTTCCTCCCTTGTTTTTGTGGATTAATGATGAAGATAAAAGGTTGAGATTTATGCTCTGTTGGTGACAGCCACTGTCGAATGTATACCTTGATAATTGTAGGCGTGTATTTTGGTTATATTCTCCATTGGAGAATTTGGTTGATGTTCTTTGATCAAGTTATAATTGTGGGAAACTGTTCTTATTGTTTCTAATTGTTAATGCTACTAGAGGAATGAGTTGGTTAAGCTACTGAATGGATTAATTCATTGAGATAAGTTATATTCCGTTTAGGCATCGGTGAAGTACTTAGAAATTATACAAGTTAGAATACGTCGTTGATAAGTTGTAATCTCTTAATTGTGAAGGTATCAAAAAGACGAAGAAGGATAACAATTGGATGCTAGACACAATAAAAATGGAGGTAAGGATTGGGTAGAGTCTTGGCCGTCAAAGCCCTACCCACAAGTAGTTGTGTGAATTGTATTGACTTTCTTTGATGTTCATTGTTTGAATTCATTGTGCAATTCCTTTGATTTACTTGCAACTGTGTTGTTTCAATTTTTGTGCATTTTCCTACTTCAAATGTTGAGATGAAATGTTTAGGAATGAATGAAAATTTATAGGATGATAAGATGTGCATGAATGATTTATGAACTGTATAAGTTAGAAATTCTTTTTTTTTTTTTTGAATTGTTTTAATTGCTATAAATTCACTGTAATGCTTATTGTTTTCCTTGGTTCTAGTTAGGATCGATAAATACTCTAGATTGAATTTATGTCATTTCATTTAGCATAATTCTCGTTATATCAAATTGTTGAGCATATTCAAATTGTGATTCATTAATTAGATTTCTAGCTTATGGTTTATTTAGTGTATTATGTTCAGCTTTAATTGGAATAGCATACCTATATAGTTTAGTTTTGTATTTTGAAATCTAGTTTTAATATTGTTGTTTCTTGGTACTGGATTAGGAATTGTAGTTCTCTTTACATTAATAGAAATGTGATACATGAATGATGAATGGAAATATTAAGTTTGTAGGATAGAATGATGAAATGAAGAATGACAAGATATGCACTTATGATTATTAATGAATAGAGACTTTAAATTCTATTTTGTACAATTTGTTATATTTACTTGCTGTAGTTCCCATACAATTCATTATATTGTTCGTTGTAGCTTTTTAATTGTTAATACTTGCTTCATTTTCATAAATCTAGCATGTGTAGATAAATTAGGATAATGATTATAGAAGCATGTTTAGCTTAATTAACTATACTGAGCATGTCTAATTAAATAGGACTCTTTGCATGTTTAATTAACTAGCATGTTTAATTAATTGGAATAAAAGCGTGATTAATCAATTGGGAAATGTAATCTATTATTTGAGCTTCTTGAATATAATCCGAATATGTTTAGTTTGAGTCCCTTAAGTATTATGAGCATGTTTAGTTAATTTAATGAACTAGCATATTAATTTCGAACGTATAAGATCGGTTAGTCGTTTCATTTATAATTGATTTGGACTTTAGTTGGTATCGATTCATTAAGCACGTTTCTAGCAATTGTTTGAGAAGCATGCTTATATTCTATTTAGTTTGTGTTTTGTTTTGTTTAGAAGAATATGCAAAGCTAGTTTTAGTTTATTGATTGTGCAATGATAAATTAAGCATGATCCCGTTATTAATTTGTTTTAATTTATGTGCACGTTTCCATTTGTTAATCATTAAGCATGTTTAAGTCGATTAGTGTATATGAGCATGCATAATTAGTTTAGTTTAATACTTTATAATTATAATTTAAGCATGTTTACAATTGTCGTTTGTGGAGTATGTTTCCTTCAATTGCTAAATTGCATCTAAGCTTTCATAACATTGTGAAGTATGTTCAATTCGTTAGATATCTTGCATGTTATAGTTTATTATTCTTGCCATATCCGTATTGCATGTTCGTTAGAATCAAACATGTCATAGGTTGTTTTCAATTCACTTCTATGTTGCTTTCAATTATAATATTCTTGTATTCCTTGATTTCCATTATTACTATTCTTGCTATTCGTTGTTTGTTACTTGTATTGTTAAATTACCAATTCTTTTATGTTATGTCAACATGCACCATGTTAATAGAAACAAGTAGGGAGTGCCCTCGGGGTGGTATTCACATGCATGAGTGAGGAAAATGAAATGAACGAATGCAATGAACAATGATGAATGATGCAATGGGGTGTTGAAGGGCGGATAGGTAGTTCGGATCTAGCCCATATAGGGTTAGAAGCTGATCAAACTAGTCCATCACATATGTGTTCCTTCAACTTCCAACTCGATGTACGAGTAATGAATGAATGAATGAAACATAATGAAAGATTGGTTTGGGGCGGACCCATTCCAAGTGAACTAAAGGGAGACATGATCATATTGCATATTCTCTTTCCTTACTTACTAAGCCTTTTGGGCTTACAGTTTACTTGTGGTGTAGGTATACGTGAATTACGAGAAGAACGATGAACAAAATACAAAACAATCGATGAAAGGTTTACACGGGCAGAGCATGTGGCTGGTTAGGCTAAAGACGAGTAAAGTAAATTGTAAAATATAATGATTTACTTTGCATGTTTTAATTTGAATATTTTCATTTCCGCTATGTTTCAAATAAACTATTATTGCTTCCGCTATGTTTTGATAAACAATTTTCATAACAAACGTAATGAATGGATTTTGACACTCGATTTTAGCACTTTGATTATGAAGGATTTTAACTATCTTACAAAAGTTTTAAATTTCGCGTATTTTAAAAGGTTATGAAAAACTGGGTCGTGACAGTATACACACACAAAATTCCAATCAGCTCTCCTTTGTAACAATTATAGATACTATAACGTCCCCAGTCCTCCATGCACTAGAAGGACTGAGAATATTACAAATGATAACAGAAACAAAACTCAATCAGAAATGGGATCGATGACGACATTGCCTCCAAAGGGGGGAGATTATGGCAAATCGCCCAGTGAAGGCAAGCATGACCCAAATGTGGGTCCTGTGAAATAATTTTAAAATGTCACGTGTAAATTTTTTGGAAATTTTTTGTCAAATGTTGAAGGTTGACTTGTTTAGTCGCGTAGCCGCGACGTGTGTATTTTTTTGTAAAAAGGTCAAATTTGGTTCTTCTGAGTGGGAGCTTAGTTTCAGAAATATTTTTGGTAAATTATGTTGACCAAAGAATTATTTTCGGTTGGTGTTTTAAACTATTCAGATTTTAAAAACGTAATATATAATATATGCTTTAAGTAGATATTATATTATATATTATTTTATAAAAATATTATTTTTTTACAAAAGAAGAGAAGAGGAGAAGAAGATAGAGTCTTCTTCCCCTACTTCTTTTGGGCATAGGCCACAAGTCAAGAGAGAGAGGGAGGGAGTTGGGTCGTGATGGTTCTAACTTTCGACAACAATTTTGCATCCCTGTCGTTTACGCGAGTAACGTTTGTGAAGGCGGTTCTCAAATTGATAAGTTTTTCGTCTCCGATTTAGGGTTTGAGATTTGATTTTTTTTGTGGCTTCGGATAGAGCTTTAAAACTCGAATCCGGGGGAAATATCTGGTTATCATGTATTCATCTAAAGTCTAAGATGATTTATTGGTCATTGAGAGGTAAAACGAAAGGAAACGGTACGTTTCCTGACGATAAATCGCGTCAAAGACGACCAATTAGTCGATCTGAATGGTGAACTGATCGACCAGGATGAAGCAAAGTGATCGACCAGGAGGTCACGGGCGATCAACTAAGGATCTTGGTCAATCAACCACACAGGGTCGATCGACCGAAGATTTGCGGTCGATCGACCAACAGTGGACGATTGATTGCAGGTGTGAAAAAATGGACAGATTGCCTTGCAATTTGTCTCGAGGCAGACCCCCATGGCTTTGGCAAGTGTGATATTGGGTCATTTGCACCTCATTTGGGTTCCTAAATTTGACATAGGGCCTTTCAACCCATTTTCGTGACTCGTTGTTGGGAAATTCTTGTCCGTTGACAAGTTTTAGGATCGGTTCAATTTGTGGTTTATGAGTCAGCTTCCTTCTAAAGTCATCCTTGATTGACTATAGAATAATCTCTACACCTGTTGAGCCTTAGATGGTCGTGAGAGTGTCGTTTTGACTGTTGTAAAGTCCCAGTTGACCGTCGGTGTGTCTCATCGACACTAAAGGGTCTCAGTTGAATTTTGTTGAGCTGGTCGAGGCTGCAAGGTCCACGTTAACCTTCGCCTCTGCTCGACGACTGTTGAGTGGTCTCGGTTGACCACTGTGATGCCTTGTCGATCATGGAAGATTCGAATGGCTTCGGTTAAGTCTTCTCGACCATTGAGTGGATCAGGTCAAGTGTATTATGTCTCGTCTTCTGTCACTGTGTCTTGTCAATCGGTTGGACTTTCAGGTGGTCTGTTGAGGTGTCGGGTTGACCATGGTTATAACTTGGTCAACTGCACTATTTTTTTTGTAGAGTTGGGTTTAGCGAACTCCATTTGGCTTTGTCAGCCATATCTCGTTCTAAATCGTGTAAATTCTTGGCTCGAGGTCTAGGGGATTCATCGTTCCTCGTTTGAGCCGGGAAGTCTTGTGTTGATCCTCTGGTCGGGTTTGGTTTCTGGTTTAGGATCCTTGTTGTATTAGTGGATTTTGGTTTCCGTTTGGGACTCATGGTTGTCCCTAGAAACTGTTTTGGATTCTGGTCTTGTTTAGAGCTTATATGTTACCCCTTGTATGTTGGTTGGGATGTGGGCATAGGCCTTGTTATAGGTCTTGGAGATGTCAGTGATTCGACTTTTTGCTTACGCAGCGTGTGGAGCTGGTTTGTCGATAATCACATCGTGGTCGTCATCGAGGTAGGGATCTTTATACTTTCTACATTGCATTGCATCATGTTTTCAAAACCGATATTTTGTGGGGTACCACCCTCAAAAACCCTACTGGGACTGTTTCGACAGCACATCAACTTTTATGTATATGTATGTTTTCTCACATTTATATTTCAAACATGGTTTAATTTATATAGTTGTACATATATATTGGGAGGATGAATCCTCTTGATGATATAGGTACTCTGGCGCTAAAGCATCATGAGGCTATTCCGTGAAATCTTCTACTGCGAGAAGATTAGTTACTTGTTATGTACGTTGGGAGGATGATTCCTCTTGATGCATTAGGCATTTTGGTGCTAAAGCATTACGAGGATATTGTAATACCCCGACTTCCCGTAACTGAATTAAGTAAGGATAATTGATAAATTAATTGGGTGTTAATAGGATTATTTGGATGATTTTTATTATGGAATGTAGTATCCTGAAAATAAGCTTAATAAACGTAATAGGTTGGGGTATAAATTGTACCGATTAATTAAATAATTATTAAAGATTTATTTGATGGAAAGTATTAGAATTGGTTAGGTGGAGATTTTGGATTAATTAAGGTATTGAATTAAGTTGGAAGAAGTATAAATTAAGTAAGAGGATTGATTAATTAAATAAATGGATAAATTAATTGGAATTAAAATAAAAAAGAAAGGAAGAAATGCTGACATTTGATCGCGTAAGGAAGGAACGATTTTCACATGGGACCAGTCGACTGTAGCTATCGACCGGTGCTAAGCAATTGACTGTAGTTGTCGACCGTTGCCACCCAAATTTCGGCAGTTATGTTTGACGCCTATGATTCTCCCACGTGCCCTTCCTTTTTGTGTTGGCCAAAGAGGATGGGGTTAGGTTTATAAGGATTTGGTGGTGAGCTTATATGGGCTGCTTGCTGGAGAATTAGAAACGCAGAAGAAAAAAGAGGAGAGATAGAGCTCTCTGGTGAGAATGGAGCTGCGACAGATGAGAAGTGGCTGAGGAAGAAAAGAACGACAAAGAGAGTCAGTGAAAGAGATTTCAGCGAAGGAAGAAAAGAAAGAAGAAGAGGAAGAAACAGAAGAAAAAGAGGAAGAAGGGGAAGGGGAGGAGGCTCTTGGGTCCTTCTTGGATTCTTTAGGTAAGGATCTCCTTCATGTTTCCTTCACGAATTATGTTGGAATTTATGCTTTGAATTTTATGGAGATTATTGATGGATTGTTCTGCTGTCATTGAAGGGTAGGTCGTGGGTGAAACTATGAAAGAAGAGAGAAAGAAGAGAAAGTGAGGAAGACTCTGGATGAAAGTGAGTTGCTATCATTAAGGAAATGGCCAAGTGGGAATAAAGAAGCAGAAAGAAGGCAGTGAGCTTCTAGAGGAATTGTCCTCTGCTTCTCGGGCGCTCATATTTTGGTATGAAGGATTTCTTCCCTCCTATGTTTATGGATTGATAGGATTATTAGAAGATAAAAGGATGGAAGATAATGATATGTTTTATTCTCTGCTGAGTTTATTGTTCGATGGCATGCACTGTTGTTGGATTTTGATGCTTTCTCTCTGTCTGATTACTACGTTGATAAACTAGGAGATTTAATTGTTTAATGCCCCTATTGTTTAACTACTCCTTTGTCTCGTGAGATGTTTAAATTGGAATTAGTCTCTGTTTGGTTGGAGTTGTTATGTTTATGCAGTTTATAAAAGGAGATAGGCTGGAATAGAATTATAATGTACATGCATTGGATCAAATTGTAAGTCTGAGACAGTGAGATAGTTATTAATGATTAATGTTATTATTTCTAAGGTACTTTGAAGTTATTGACAAGGAAGAAGGATAGCGTTGAGTGCTAAACCCGCGAGAGAAATGAGGTAAGTGATACGTATGTGCTTAGGTCTTCGGGCCCTACATTGCAAGAATTAGGGTTGTTTGTTGACTGTTTACTACTTTAATAGATTACTAAGTTAGGTAGTGTTCATGTTCTGAGGATTGTATTGATGCTTGCTGCATAGTTATTAGATATAGGTTCTTTTACTGATATGTTTATTAGTTTTGAGTTAAAGATAGTGACAACGAGATTAACCATGTTTTGAGGCATACATAGAAGAGATAGATACTATATGCATTCAAGAGCATCATGCATCATGATTTTCAAAACGGTACAAAAATTGTTTTACATGCATGGTTTTAGAGATGGTTTAATATATGCTCATTCATACTAAGTGTACGGTGTTCGTGGAAGGCTGATCACTCGAAGCAGACGACCATCATTTGGGCTATAGGAATAAGCCCTTGGTGGGCACGGCTGCTAGATGGGCTTTCAAATTATCCATTGCCGTTAGCAAAGCTTTCGAATTCTGCCATTGCTACTCATACCGATTGCAGGATCGGCCAATGGTTAGTTGGGCTTTCGGATTATCTATTGCTGCTATACCAAAGGCGTCGAGTTGGATGCATTGGATGGACAGGCTAACGGCTAGAGGGTTTTCATATTATCCATTGTTGCTACGCCAGGGGTGTTAGGTTGGGTGCATTAGAGTTAAAGAAAAAAACGTAAAAGGTAAAAGATAAAGAAAAACAAAAACAAAAACTGCATATGAGTTTTACAAGTTGCACGACACGTGCATTTTTATAGTTTATTTTATATCACTTACTAAGTGTTAGTCTCATTAGTTTAAGTCTTATTGATGTAGGTATGTACGAGATCAGGAGAACATGTTAGGGAGCAGTTGATGAAAGATTTGCACGCGCGAATCTTATGGCTGACTAGACTAAAGGATTTAAAAGAGAAAAGAGTTTTGTGAAGATAAAGTAAAAGGTTTATTTATTTTATTGTAAATGATTTGTTTTATGCTTCCACTACATTTTCCAAAATGTTTTAAGAAAAATAATTTTTATAACAAAAAAGTCTTCCGCTGTATTTATAAAAGAAAGATGTTAAGAAAAGTTTAAAATTTTACATGTTTTCAAAGGAAAAAGTTATGGGTCGTTACAGATATCCCGTGAAATCTTCTGCTACGAGAAGATTTTTTATGTACATTAGGAGGATGAATCCTCTTGATGCTTTAGCATTCTGGTGCTAAAGCATCACGAAACTATCTCATGCAATCTACTACTACGAAAAGATTAGTTGCTTGTGTGCGAAATGGGGATGAGGCATTGATGATATGTCCTTTGGTTTCGAGCCTCGAAAATGAAAATGGGGATGGGACATTGGTGACATGTCCTTGTGTTTCTAGCCCCGGAAGTGAAAATGGATAGGGCGGTGGTGAGCACTCCTTGGGTTTCAAGTCCCTAAACCTAGTCAGGGTATTACTCGCACGAAGATGGTAGGTTCTTTGTTGCTGAGTTTTGCCTATCCTAGTACTGTTTCATTTGACGGGTGGCGTGATAGCTCGGTGCACTACTCGTCGGCAACCCCCGTTAACTTGGAACCTAGAGATATTTTAGTTGAAAAGCAATATGTTTCCGGTAACCTCATTCGTTTATTTGATCATACGAGTTGGGTCGTTACGGAGCTTGCTCGCCAACAACTCGGGTGACGTGTTGGATCCTCAGATCATCGTCATTGGTATTTCCTATGCCCTACGTTCTTTGATTTTACGAGTTGGGTCATTGCAAAGCTTGCTCGCTAACAACTTGGGCGACGTGCTGGACTTTTAGGTCATCATCGTTGATATTCTTTTCTGCCTCATGAGGTGTTGCTATTCATAGATAACCACCTTTCTGTGAGATGTGCTAAATGGGTCCTTGAGAGACCATCCTCTTTGATTTACGAATCATTTCGATGTTGAGCTATGACTCATTGTCACATCCGGGCGATCATATAAGTTGTATCGTCACATAGCTTGCTCACCGAAAACTCGGGTGATATGTTGGATTATTGGATCGCCATCATTGTATTTCCTCTGTATCATGAGGTGCTGCTCTTGACAGATGGCTACCTTTCTATGGTGTGTGTCGGATGAGTCATTGTGTGACCATCCATTTTCACTGATAACGTTTCGTGTGGAAAATGATGTTGGCATATTTTGCGATATTGCTGTTTATGTATACAACGAGTTTTGATGTAACCACATTGAGGGCCATAAGTTGGTTTAATAAAATGATAAAGAGGTTTTTAATGTTTTAAAATCCATGTATAGTAAATGAGAAACATGAAATGGTTTTCAAAGAGATAAAGAAAATGGTTTTTGGCATGCATTTCATTTAGTATCGACTTCCCTACTGAGTTTGTCACTCGGCCCTTAGACTCTATTTTTTCCCAGGTTAGGGTGTTGGCTTGGTGCATGAGATTTGCACGTGTTACCATGGGACAATGCTGGTGTCCCCTGGTGAGTGTTCGATCTCCCTGTGGATGGGTGGATGTCGTTGGTTCAATCCCTTCATATCAGGTTCGTTTGGGGTTTTAGTTTTGGTATTGTTTGATTTAATTTCTGCACAATATGTTTCTTATTTATACTATCATACCTCTAGTTGATCACTATATAGACCCCAACCCATGTGATTTGGGTTTTGGCTTAAATTCCCATTAAGACTTTTGCTTCTTTTACGCCTTGAGATGAGTAATCGGGTTCTCGAAAAGAACCGGGTATCTTGACCGAACAGTTCTGTTAGGTCCACCTCCAGGTCGCCATACCAATAGGGGTGTACTATCCTACATTGCTTGGAAAAGTGAATAATGTATGATTTATAACTAGGGTTCTCCTCCCTACCTAGTGCAACGCGTTTTGGGCTAAACTCAAGAACAAAACCATGTGAGATTAGACCCAAAGTAGACAATATTGTATTAGGATGACTAGGGACGTTACAGATACATTTATCCAAATCGACATCGTACTATTCAAACCCGTCACTGACCTCAAACCGACTAGCTCCTGCAATTGTTGGTCTCCAATTTTGAGCTGCAAGTTGTACTTTGTCAAGCTTTTTCTTGATCTGAGGACACAATAGGTCCATTGACTCAAACATATTTTGATATTTCTTTTGAATCCTTGACATTATACTTTTTCTGATCATCTCGAACATACTCAGAATCGGTTTGTCCTTGGTTGGTAGGATTCATTCATTGAAAAACTCACTCAAGTTATTCATGTTTATGTTGCACTTTGGAATCAAACTAAAAGCATGTGTCACCTAAAATGTCGGATTGATGCTTCTTAGATATGTGTGTTGCCTCATCAACCAAAAATAATATCTTCAATTCTCTCTCAAAATGCGCTAATGTGCCCTAAATGCATTCCACATTTCATCTTTGTACAACTTACCCCAAAACTATTTTTTGAAATTGGCATATAAATGTGTGAGACATAAATGATGATTAGCTTACGATAAAAACTCCTACATCATGGGTATCAACCCCTAAAAATAAGATAATGCAAAATAATACAAATGTTCAAATAAAACGTATAACATAAACATATAATACAAACAAAATGTCACTATATTTTTTTTCGATTTGAAACAAATGTTCATCTCCTATCTGAATCACTCTGTATATCTGTCAGAATTAATTGCAAAAACCACAACCATGAGTTTTTCCATTATGCTTCCACCATTACTATAGCAATTAAATAAATTCCATCATTTCCATTAATGCTGACAACTGTGAGCAACTAGTCTGAACACAAGTCCTTCAATTGTGCATGTAGTCAAACACATGTACATTTTTTAAAAATTAGATTGGGGGTAGAATTATTCTTATCTACGCTAACAACCAAGGTGCTGCCAAGATTTGATCTACGAATCTCTTCTCTATATGACCATATTTGCTTATATTGTCTGTCACCATTTCCTTCATTAAGTTTTTGAGTTTCATTCCTTGCTCTTCTGGCAAGATTTGGTGTGATATTGGCATTAAAATCCTTCCTTACTATTTCAATAATGGAAGGAACATCTCAGGTAACATGACTTTTGAACCTGTTTAAGTATTGATTTGCTACTCATTTGGAGAATCATGTCGGCTTTCTATATTTCATGAATAGGTGTGAACATCAATATAACTATTTATTTGAAAGGTAAGTTTACCTTGCATCTTTAAAGAGTGGATTCCTTGATTACATCTCTCCTGACACACAACCATCAACCGATTAGTGTCACTTTCCACAAATTTTATCACATACCCATTCTTCAAAGCGTAATCCATTAATTCTTCTCTAATTACTTTCAAAAAACTATACTTCTTTCCCAAACAAAGATTTAGGAAACAAGATTCACATTGAGACCTACTCCCCATTATCATCTTATGAATTGCATAATGAATGAAACTCCTCATCTAGAATTGCTGAGATCGAATACTCCTTGATTTTAGGGGTAGCAGATTCATGATCGAATGCACGAAGATCATTGTTAAGAAATGTTGAGATCGGATTTACCTCTAAATTGTGATTAACAGATTCATGATCACTAGTTTCTTTATGTTTGAATCAACAAAGCATTCACATATCAATTATATGACCGAATCAATTGATAGGAAGAATTTCTAATGAAATTACCTCTTCTCAACTCAAACTCCCTTGACGCCATTAGGTAAGCAAAAATCAAACACTTTGATTTCTTACATCTTTTCTTCACCTGAATACCAAAAAACTCGAATTATAAGAAAAAAAAATGACCAAAAAACAAACTAAACTAAATATTCATGAAAACATATTAATTCTCACAAAAATCAAACATATTTTATCCTAAAAATCAAACATTATTATACATTAAATTTGGGAGGGCAAAGCACATATTCAATTAGGAAATAAAATGCATGAAGATAGTCGATTTCTTCACCAAAGGAGAGAGATGTTGCTAGAGAGATTAGGGTTCATGAAGAAGGGGCCTCTGTCCTGTTAAATACACGATTTTCGGGGCCTAATATTTAAGTGCGAACATCCACCGGTCCACAAGTTGGATTGGGCGCCCAAAAAATAGAAGAGTCAAAATAGTTTTCAGGAGTAGGCTTTCGGCTGAAAGACGCAGAATGGAAAAGTAGACGGGGAAATGTTGTTTTGTTAACGGATAATAGTTTAAGGGTTGTTTTTTTAACAAAGAATAGTTTAAGAGATAGTTTGTCATTAGCCCATAGTTTAAGGCTTTTTTTTATTTTTTCCCAAAACAAAATTAAGACTATAATTATATTAATGAAAAACTTTGAAGTATAAAGAATAAATTCAACCCACTTTTAAAATATAGAGACTAATAGAATATTTTACCATTTTTTAATTAATTAGGATAGTTGATTTATTTACTATTTTTCTGAATTCAAATTGAGTTCTTAATTAAGGCTTGGTTATGTTTAGAGAAGCCAACCTGCTTGCTTGACTCGGTATTGTAGCGAGTCGAGTCAAGTTCAGATCGTTTAAGTGTGGTTTGTGAAACAGTTTGGATTGAATTTTTTTTAGTAGACTCGTTAGGCTCAACTTGTTGAGTTTGCTAAGCTTGTTTGACTCGACTCGCTTAACTTGCTAGGCTCGGTGGATCAAATTTTTTCAAGCTTGACTCGGATCGGCTCAGCCGGCTCATTTGTCACCTCTACCTTCAAATGCACTCACCTATTTGTATAAATGCTATGACGAAAGTTTAATAGATGGAAGTAAGTTTTTTAACCAACCTTCATCATTCCAAGTGAGATTTTTTATTATCTACTTAGTTATTTTAGATAAATATTGTTAACTAGATTAATTAACTCGAAATTAGTTAGTGAAATATAAAATTCAGCAGAACATAGTATTTATATATCTTTTTAGTCAATAGTTTTTGCTTATACTATTTCTCGAGTATTGTTGGAAACATTTATTATAACTATGTCATATGTGTCTGTTGGATGTACAACATTTAATAGAAAATCAAGAAATATTACAAGATTCTTGTAGTCAAAGTATTAATAAGAAAAACATCTTCATATGACCGTTACTCCATCCCCTCCACCCCTTTCCTTCCTCTCTCTTTCTCTCTCCCTCTTTCCTTCATTCTCTTTATTTCTTCTATAAATACCACATTTCTTCTTCATTTTTTTCATCAAAATCCTTTCAATCTTTTAATCTCTTACTTCTTAATTTGTAGTATTCCATTAGTAATGTGCAATGTTAAATATTTGTAATAATATTCTTGTGATATATTTTTTTAGTGGATCATCTCAAATATATTTTTTTTTCATAAATACATGTCATTTTATATATTAATAAAATAATTTTATTAATTAAATGACTAACTATTATAAATTATAATAATAATTAATTATTTTAATTTTAACAACTAAATTTTAAAAAAATATATACATTCTATTGATATAAATTGAAAATATTTATATATGTTCAACTCAAGGCTTGATAGGCTTGTTTAGTCAGCTTGGCTCAGCACGGCTTGTTTAACTTATGGCACGTGAGTCGGCTTGGGTTAAAAATGTTTTTGGGCAGGCGTGTTGGGCTCGCTAGATTCGTTAGGCCTGGCTCATTTAACTCGTTAGGCTCGGTGATCCGGATTTTTTCAGGCTCGGCCGACTCGTTTGTTACCTCTAGTTATGCTTCATTTTTGGAGATTTTTAGAAGTAGATTTTCAATTAAGAATTTAGTTAACCTAAATTAGGATATTAGAATTTTATTCCTAAAATTTCTGCAATTACGTCTAGTATTGTTTAAAATATTAAAGACATAATAATTAATTGAAACGTCTATAAGATAATAAATAACATTATAAAATACTGATGAAAAATAATTTATACAAGTAATTTAATTAATCTTTAATTGAATTATGAAAATAAATAATTTAATTATGCAGATAATGAAAATAAATTAGTGCTAGTGTGAGTTTTAGTTAGTTTAGGCACAATTTGCACTAAATTTGATTGCTTGATTGGATTTTTTCATAATTTTTTAAATTAAATTAAAAATTTTATAGGAAAATTAACAAAACAATCATTGAACTATGATATCAATGATAAGTCAACCACTAAACAATTTTTGCTAACAAATAAAACACTCAACTATGAAAAATAAATTATGCAACCATCGCCATTAACATCGAATTTACTTTGAAAATAAAATAGTAGGAAGTTTCTTGTAAAACCAGCGAGTTTTACAATAATAAATTTCATGTGTTAAATTTTCTCGTGATTTTTTATCAAACGTTAAAAAGTTGATTCGATTTATCGTGTAGCAGCCACGGTGAATTTTTGGTTAAATAGTCAAAATCTATAAAATTAGGTATTTTCAAGCGGTAAATTAATTGAAAAAATAAATTTAATAAATTATTTTGGATAAAAAATTGTTGTCTATTCGAATCAAAATTTGAATTAGATTTATTTAATATATAAATTTTTATTTTATTATATTTTATTTATTAAATTAATTTAAAGAGAAGAAAAGAAAGAAAGAAGGAAACCTCCCTTCCTTCATCGTTTCACATAAGCGAAACACAAGAGGGAAGAGACCGAATCGGTGAGTTGAGAGATTTCGACGATGGATTTGGGTTTCTAACGTTTAGACCAATAACTTTAGTAAAAGCCATTGGTGAGTAACTCCGTTTAACCCCTTCGTTTTTTAAGTTAAAGCTTGAGATTTTGTTTGGCCTCAAATCCGGGAGAAAGTTTTGGTTTATATTGGTAGAATTTGAGTCTATGTAAGGTTATTTGTCGTTGGAAGACAAAAGTCGAGAGAAAATGACATGTTTTTCGTTTGAAAATTGTACTTGACAGTCGCCCGGCTGACCTCTGTGCTGTGTCCGGTCAACCGGTTGTTGGGAATACATGGGTTGATTTTCAGTCCACTGGTCGCGTCCGATCATCCTAGTGGTCGGCCGCAGACATGGGTCTGGTTGATCGCATGTGCCCGGTCGATCGTGGCAGTTTTGGTCGCCCACTATTTTGTTTTTGGTCAACCACGAATTCGGTAGATTGTCTAGGAATGGTCCCAAGCCGACCGCAAGAGGTCCTTGGTCGACCGCAGAGTGTATTTTATCATGTTTTTGGGTCGTTTGTGCGTCAGTTGGGTTCCTAGTCCTAGCATAGGGTCCTTCCACTGATCCCTTGAGATTTATTGATGAGAATTATTATATTTTAATATGGGTTTAGGCTCGGTTTAGTTTATGGATTTCGAGTCGATCCCCAATAGAGTAATACTTGATTAACTTTAGTTGAGTCTTAGATGGTTGAGGGCGTGTCTTATCGACCACTGTAAGGTTCCAGTTCACCGTCAACGTGTCTCGTCGACACTAAATGGTTCCAATTGACCTTCGTTGAGTCTGGTTGACGTTGTGAGGTTCCGATTGACCTTTGCTTTGCCTGGTCAACTATTGAGTGGTCTCGGTAGATCACTGTTATGCCTTATCGACTGTTGTTGGGTTCTAATGGCTCCAACTATGTCTTCTCAACTATTGAGTTTTTCGGGTCGAGTGTGTCATGTTTCGTCGATTGTCATTGTGTCTTGTTGACATGTGGGTCTTTCTGGTTGTTTGTTGAGGTGTCGGGTCGACCGTGGTTATGTTTTAGTCGATTGCACTGTTTGTTTCTTGGAGTTGGGTTTAGTGAACTTTGTTCGGCTTCACCAGCTATACTAGATTTTTAGTCTGGTTTTGTGTTCAGTGTTTGACTCTTTATGTATTCCTAGATTTGATTTCCGACTTGAGACTAGTGGTTGTCCTTGGAGTTCGTTTTGGATTTCTCGTTTTGATTGAGACTTTCTGTTATCCCTCATGTGAGAAGGAATCTTCATATTTTGTTTGGAAATGCGAGCACACTGAGCTTGAAACGGAGAAGAAGTGATGCACCTCAAGGACCAATCACTATAGTACAAGCCAAAAGGCACATTAACCTTTTTATGTTTTCTTATTTTGAAGGAGAAGTTTTGTATGAAGAGTTGGATGGATTACCATCTCTTAGTGACCCAAACATGTGCTCAAATGGGAATGCAACATGACACTTGAGGCCATCTATTCAACCAACACTTCCATAGCCACTTTTGGGAATGCTTGAGGACAACAACAAGATGAAAGACGCTTCAAGATACTCTAGAATTCTAAGGAGGTAGCATGTAACCATTTTATAAATTATTTTGGATTATTGGATGTAAAATAATAATGATTGTTTGGGTGCTCTAGGCTTAACTTAAATAATGGCGGGGTTTTTGTTTATTTTTGTTTTGGAGGACATTTTGATAACTTTGTTGTTAGGACAGCCCTAATTTGAGGAGGTATATATTCTCCTCTTTATGGCTTGTCTGAAGATAATTTTAATCAGTTGAAAAAACCAGTTTGAAAAGATTGGAGTTCCCTCCACAATCGGCCTTATTCCCTTGGTGAGAACCCGAGAGAGTTTATTTAAAAAATTGAGTCACCGTTGTTCCTTGGAAGCTTCGTGGTGATCTCTCTTAAAGATATCTTTTTCTCCATCTTCTTCAAGAGGTAGAAATCCTTTGTAACATCTTGATTTTTATTTCCTTTTAAAATCACATAAAATTTAATACTTTTTCTTTTATAAAATCAGAATAAAACTTTTCTTTTAAACCGAGTATTAAATCCATTACTTAAAATCATTTTACAGTAATAGTTGTTTAAAACATTTTTAGCAACGGAATAACTTTCATTTATAAACTCTTTTTCTTAAAACATAGCGGTTCATTTATAAACTCTTTTTCTTAAAACATAGCAAAAGCATAAATTAAATAAATATTAAACTTAAACATTTTACTTTATTAATTACAAAACCAGTTACTTTTTATCCCAGCCAGCCACAAGATGCATCCGTGCAAATTCCTCATCAACTACTCCTTGTATTGATCGTCTATTTCCAAGTATATACCTACATCAACAAGACTTAACTAATGAGCCTAATGCTCAGTAAGTGATATAAAATAAAATAAACATGCTATGCATTTTTGAAATCCTTTTTTGTTTTCTGTTTCTTTTTATGTTTCCTTTCCTTTTCTTTCTGTTTTCATTTCACATTTATTTCCGTTCTTTTTCAGTCTTCTTGATCTTAACTTACTTTATCTTTCCTTTTCTGTTTTCGTTTCCCTTTTAATTTCATTTTCTGGAAGGGAACCTATATGTTCCATATATCGAGAGAATGGATACATCCTATGGTCATGTGGCTATTCGTCACTCCGGCGAGGAGATACATTCTATGGTCTTACCACCCATGACTGTCACCATTCTCTTTTTGTTGAAGACCTTGGGGATTTTCGTACAAGAGAAATGATGAACCCTAGAGTCAACGTGCTTAACCGTCACTTCGATAGGGAGATACATCTTATGGTGTCCCCACCGATGGACATTCATCAAATCTTACGAACCCTCACACGCCTATTTATGTTTATTCGATGGTATAATGGATATTCCTACAGCTAAGTGATGATTGTCCGCTCGGGTGATCAGCCCTTGAGAACGCCGTTCACTTAGTATGTATGAGCATCCATTCCACCACTTTTCGTTTCCTTTTCAAAACCACGCATGAAAACCATTTTTGTTTCTTTTGAAAACCATGATGCTCACGAATGCATACAATTCTATCATATCTTCCCAATAATCTCTAAACATGCTCGTCTACGAAACATATCATTAAAAGAATCTAAATCTAGTACACATCCAGCAATAATGGCACAATGTACGGAATATGCTCAATTTGTGGTAAAGTAGTAAACAACCTAAATATTCTATGAAAGCGGTAACAATGAGCAAACAAAGTCCTAATTCTTGTGATGTAGGGTCCAAAGACCAAAGCACAAATTTCATTAAATAAATATACGTATCGTATATTAGTCGACCCAAATTTCAACTCTCGACTTATTCCAAATATCGATTAACGATTATTACAGGTCCAATTTAAATTTCTCAATTCCATTTCCTAAATTAATTTTTCATTAAATAAATCCTTGATTATTATCCAATTATTCTCTAATTAAATTTTTCATCAAATAAATCTCTCAATTCTCCTTAATTAATTCTGTTTCGAAAATCGAGACATTACATCCTTAGTGAAGGAATATAATATCTGCTAAGACCCAAGTTGGAGTGTCTTCTCTGTTGGAGACCATTGAAGTAGATAGGTATAATTTTGGCACCTATTCGGACCAGTTACATCCTTCCACACACAACTTTCTATCCCGAACGATTCTACCCCTGATTTTTGGAGGTTTTCTTGTTTACTTACAAAGAGGTATGTGGTCTAAATTTCACGTTATTTGGACATCTATTGAGTGAGTTGTGCTTATTATCATTTTTGGTCCAATTCTGTCTTTTGTGTCTTTTCAGACTAGTTTACAACTCTTCTGCATAACTTCTTCCTCAAAAAGAATTTCCTTGTGATTTTTGGAGGGCGTCATATTCCCTTGGTGATTATAATCTAGTTCAATTTTCAAGTCATTTGGACGTCAAACGAACAAGTTGCACATTTGGCTATTTCAATTTTGTTTTTTTTTTTTTGCCATAATAACCGCCTGCATCAAAGGGATTTTCAAGCTTTCCTTACCCGTACTGCATCAAGATGTCGTCCAAGCAAACCCATTTAGCAGGAATTCCACCCAAATCAAACAACGATGTTGAATGTTCTTCTGAGAATATTATGGACAATGATAGTGTCCTGGAACAAGATGAGTCCCAAGTTGAACCGATTGCACCAACTGTTCGACCGAAGCGCAATCAAAATAATCAACAGAGTTCTACGGATGCCGGATTGATTACTCCTCCTTGTAAGCTTTATATTATGTTTTTTTAAGGATCCTGTTCTTGCTTGTGGCTGATGTTTATAGGCTCCACATACATATTCTAAACTTTCTTCGGGGTTTTCAGGTTCAGTTGCAAGGCCAACCTCTATGAAAACGATTATTACGTTTGGCGAGCAATATACTTCGAATCGAAGACCCATCACCGAGAGTGAAATAGCTAATGCCTTGATGCTGGCTGCAGCAGCATCGACAGAAAATACGTGCAGAATTATTATGACGCGTCCATCTCACGTGTACAGAAAATTCAATCTGGTAAAGCACTGACAAATATCAAAGAATCAAAACATTCTATCTACAGAATTTTGGTTTGTGTTCTATTTTGTTGATTGTCTTTCAGTTTGTTCCAATTGCGTGGATGGCAATACACCTCTCCCACCAAAGCCAAGAAGTTATTCTACAGGTTGGAAGCGAAACGTGACTGACTAGATTCCAGGTTAATCGGGGCAGTCGAAACGGAGGGCTATTGCTTGGGTGAAAATGCTTCGCCCTGGCCAACAACTTGGAAGAGTTCGACGTGTCTCTTCGATCCAGCCCACAAAACAAGCCACTCAACTGTCTTGGATGTTAGAATTTATCGGGTAGTAGGCGAGCTTAGTTTCAGCTTCATCAAAGAGGAATTGAGAAAAGGCCTATCAACCATTCCCTCGTACTGAAGCATCAGTTTTCCTTTTTTGTTTTTCTGCAGAAAACCCATCATCCTGCAAAACTGCTATTTTTGCTGCGTTTTGCTATGGAGTTTCTGTCAGTAAATTCCTATCTAACAATTTCATTCCTGATAATATAATTCTGATTATTATCTGGGTATATATTGTAAACAAAATGGCTAGCAAATGTTTCTCATAATCAGATTGAGCCACTTGGCTATAATGATGAGACCCCGATCATACAAATTCTATTTGATCAAATGTATAAAAACTTATAAATATAAAAAAAAAAAGTTTCCAAAATTCGTGAAAAGAGTAAACATCAAACAAATGAAACGGGAAATGATCCACAAAAGCCAAATAATGCAGAAGAGAATGGAGGGGAACCTCTACGGGAAAGCCATCCTCCTCTGATGCGAAGACTATGCTGCTCCAAGCCTTCTCTCAGACAGAGGGTCTTTGACATGAAGAAAACAGCTGCCAACTAACTAAAGCCATAGCCAGGGAGGTAAAGAGCTCGAAACCGACTACCTTGGGGAGGTGCCAACCCAAGCCTCGCCTTAAATAGCTACTCACAATATCATAAGGGAAATTGCTTAGCGAGAGGAATCAAATTCTTGGCTTGTCTTTTTAAAATACTAACCTTGTGATAGATGGCATTGTGGCAACAATGCCCGCGCAAGCATATATTATAGGAATCAGAGTCTTTGGCTTGTTCTTCCGCAGCCACATTAAAGAACCCAATGCAGCAAGGGATATGCTCAAAGCCTGAATGTAGTGAAATTTATCGGTCAAAGTACATTCTATTATCAATATGTTTCACACTTCTAAAAATGACAACGATAATTAGCAAATAGCAACAAAATTAATCAAGATTTAACAACTAAACTAATCATTCAGCCTGGTTCTGAGTCAGCCCACTAACCCAAGTGAAAGTTTGTAAAAAAATTTAAGGATATATTTGAAGGAAGCATGGGCAGCAGGCACACCCACTTAATTTGTAGGTCTGGTAGTTGCTGACTCGTGTCCAATACTCCATAGTTTAAAACAAGTGCTGGATTATTTTATTTTATTTCTAATTTTACGGCACAACACCAACATGCACTATAACATGCACTGTTCACTCTATCTCTCCCTCCATCTCCCATGACAGTGAGCTCCCTCCGCACAGACAAGGAAGACACCAATCCAATTCCTTCGACTTTGTCCAAGACATTGTTCTCCACCACAATACCGACGTTTTTTCTTTATGTCCTATGTTCCAAGTGTCCCAGACATGTAGCGGCCTAATTTTTTGATGAGTGTTGAGAATGAAATAGAGAAAAGTCATTTTTGTAAAAAAAGAGGTACCAGTTGTTAGGAGTGGAACATTTTGTGGGGAGTCTAACGGACTATACAATGAGGTGTGTAGTGAGGGAAATGAGCATGATTATTGTTGCATTATTTCTTAAGGGAGATTAGAATTAAAGTTCTGTATCTGTAGATTTCCAAATTTGTTATTAGTTTTATATTAATTTTGAATCCTAAGGTCGTTGTCAGACTTGTGGTTATTCGTTTCAAGTTTGCTACTTGTTTCGAGTTAGCTACACATCAAAATGGCATGTGGAAGAGTCAATTAGTGTGTGGAGTGTGCTTCATTTCCGCTTAAATTTTCCCTATCTATGATTGATACAAAAGATACTCCATGTCAATTTAGTCATAATAAATTAGAATGAAGAAGAAGAAAGAAACCAGATTTGCATTTGCTTCAAGGCCTTGCAAAATGTATTCCCAAGTGAACTCGAGCCCTCTAGCGCCTACCCAAAGTGGTGCTAATCTATGCAGAAGAGAATCAGCAAACGCCCAACCTATGTAGAAGAGAAATAATCATTGGTTAAATGTTAGAAGATCAGAATAGATAAGTAAAAGTCTGAAAAATGAAGTAGAAATTCAAGAGAAACCATGTAACTGGATGAGGGAGTAACTGGATGAGGGAATTACTATAAGTCACACAGACCTAGACCAACTGCCTGAAACTTATGATTCTGAGAGATGTTCCTATGAGTCAGCTGGGTTAATGCAAAGTAAAGCCCAGCAACGTCCACAAAACCAATTAAAGCTTTCAACAGTTCCTGATTGTCAACAACAGCTTATCAATATCTCCAGCTGCGTTCTCCGAAAAGAAGATGACAAAAGGAAAATTTATAACCCAAGAATGCAATGGAATGCCAGTGTCCCACGTGCAAATATTTTCTCTTAATTCTATAGCCACGAAAAATGTTCAGACACCCAATACAACGGTGACAAAATAACACAGAAAGAAAACAAAAATCTTTGTTATCAAAAGATGTCTTACCCTTCCCCAACTCTAAAGTCGTCATTTAGCCTTCAAAGAATTTCACTATCGAGCTATTAAAAGAAACAACATATAAATAGCATTAAAAAAGAGAAAAAAAATACCTGGTATGGATCGAAATATTCATTCTCTGACACCTTAAGAAAAGTTGCAAGGCAAACAAGCTGCCCAAATGATTTGAAGATACCGTTGAAAACATCAAACCATGACCATGATTGATGTTAGAGAAAAGAAAAGGCAAATTCTAAAAACACCAATCCAATTACGAAAAAAAGAAAATATAATAACCTTCACTAAAGCTGTTCCGAGATAAACCAGAGCAGCTTTGGTTGAGGTACCGAGGGTATCATACTCTGATCTGCAAATAGCAAATCACTGATGGATTAATTGACCGCACAAATTTCATGAGGAAACATCTATTTATAACACTGGCCTCTCTGACACATGGTAATTGGACATCAACAGGTAAATTCTGATTCTATTGATGAATCAAAAAAACTAACCAAGATATGATTACCTGATTTGGAAGTGTTAATGCGAGCATCCGATTAAATGATGTAAAGAAAAAATAAAACCACCGTAGAAACATAAGCTATAAAATTTTTTGGTCATTATACTTCTAAAGGCTAGTATGAATATCCATATAATGACCCAGAATCCATCGTCATCAGTGAAATGCAATAACCTCTTGGGTTAAAACTCAAATCAAAAGGTAGCTCGAGGGAGCACCCATAAATTAACTCACATCTCAAGCTTCTATTGGCGGTGTAGGATTTTAGTCATTACACTTCATCCTCCATTTAGGAATGACTTCTATGTCAGATAGTGATTTGGCAGATCAGAGATGCACCAGGTAGCACCCTTCTCTCAATTTTGGGATGAAAGTCATCCCAATAATCAAAACTGCTCTGATACCACTGTAACAACCCCTTTAGTAGAACTCAATCTCAAAAGCTAGACACATCTTTTTGGTAATGACCCACGTTAAGGCTCGCATTTCCTGAACTCTCTAAACCTTATTTGTGTTATTGTACTGTTAGTTATTTGTATTAGCTAGGCCTGTTATATCCTGCCAAGTGGCAGTGAATGATTCTCATTGTGTAATATATATTCTGTATGAAGCACAGTAAATGTAATAGGATTGAGATCACCTTTACAAAAGCAACTTTATTCTTCTTCTTCTCAGCTGCATACTCTATCAACTTCGTTTCAGAGCCAATAGCTTCCCAAGTAGCAAAACCCAAAACCCAAAACCTTACTGTTATGCTAACCTATAATAATTACTTAAAACTGAAAAAATCAACTGTTAATTGTGGTCATGGCTAATGAACAAGAATGTTTTCTCGATCTCACCTACTTGCCTCCTCCCAAATTTCTGGATAATATTAGCTTTCAGCCTAATGTCGATTACTCTGTTTGGCAGAGGTATAGTTGACTAGTCATGAATTGGTTGTACTCTTCTCTTTCTGAATCAATTCTTCCTAAGATCGTGACTTATTCCTCTGCTGTTGAAATCTGGTAAGCTCTTGCACAAATGTTTTCTTCCAATTCTCTCTCTCGCATTACTGAACTGAGGAGTCAACTCCATCAACTCAACAAGGACGGCTTCACTGTCAATGAGTATATTCAAAAACTTAACACCATTTGCAATAATATTGGTGCAATCGGTGAGCCTGTTCCTGTCAAAGATCAATTAATTTACCTGTTTAATGGGTTGGGCAGTGACTCATCACCGCAGTTTCTAATTGTCCTGTAGAGCTAACAATTGAAGAGATCCATAGCTTACTCCTTTGCTATGAGTGCCGATTAGACAGATAGAATATAGTAATTTCTCTACATACTCCTCAAGCCAATGCTGTCGTTCTTCCTGCTTGATCCTTTGCATGGCCACCATCCTAACACTTCTCTTCGCCTGTTCGTCCTCAGCAGTCGACTCCTCACTATTCCTTGTCTTAGATTGTGCATGGTAGACCTATTGGCCCTCCAAACCAGTGACGCTATACCCACTCCAATTCATATAGGCCCAAATGCCAAATTCCTCAAAAGATCGATCTAATATGTCTTTCAAGCCTGCTCCACAATCCATGAGCACAGTGCTCTTTTCTACTAACACACCTCCACTGCAAATTGCTCTCTTGTCTAAATCTGATCCTACTCCAATGGTGTCTAGTCCAATTCTTTCTCAACAAGCTGGAGTTCCACTCCAAGATGATACCATTTATCGAAAAACAGTAGGTAGACTTCAATACTGCACCATCACGCGACCCGGCATTTCTTACATTGGCAATAAATTGTGCCAATTCATGCACTCTCCAACATTCACTAGCAAGCTTTAAAGCAGGAATTTCGTTACTTGAAGGGTACAATAGATTATTATCTCAATTTCACACTCAACTCTACTTTCCCTCTTGTTGGTTTTGCTTTTGCTAATGCTGATGCTGATAGGGGATCCTCACCAGATGATCGACGTAGCACAAGCGTGTATAGTATTTTCTTGGGCACAAATCTAGTATCATGGTCCTCTTCAAAGCAGAAAACAGTCTCTTGCTCTAGTACTGAGTCTGAGTACTGCAGTATTGTAGATGTGGTTGCAGAAATTTTGTGGATTAAATCTCTCTATTATGTGATCTTCATTTGCTTCCTCCGGATCCACCCCGATAACTATGTGATAACATTAGTGCTACATACTTGGCGTCTAATATAGTATTACACTCAAAAGCTAAACACATCGAACTTGATTTTCATTTTGTGAGGGAAAAAGTATCTTCTCAATAGCTACAGGTTTCCTTCACTCCCTCCTCGTCTCAGCTAGCTGACAGATTAACAAAGCCACTGTCAACAGCATTGTTTCAAGTATCACGGTCCAAGCTTTGTGTGCTTCCCCTTGAGCTTGAGGGGAATGTTAAGGCTACCATTTCCTGAACTCTCCACACCTTATGTGTGTTATTCTACCATAAGTTATTTGTATTAGTTAGGCCTGTTATATCCTGCCAAGTGAGAGTGAATGATTCTCATTATGTAATATATATTTTGTATGAAGCACAGTAAAAGAAATAAGGTTGTGCTCATCTTTACAAAAGCAACTTTATTTTTCTTCTTCTCTGCCGCATATACTCTATTAACTACCCAGAATTAACATTGTAGGAAAAGACATAAAATGTGGATTAATAACGACTTGGCATCCTCTCCCTTCAAGCTAGATTTTGATGACAAGTTCTACCCAAAAGCGGGGATTACCCTCGTCTTGGAATTGTGGGAAGGTTTCTAACTGCCGCCTGTGTGGTCCGCAAACTCACCAGCTATTTCGGACGTCCGTTCCAAAAGTGGAGAATATTTTTAAGAACCCAGAATCCTACATGGGCCAGGGAAGGCCGAGATGGGGTTAATAACCTCATGGGGAGTCAGTTCTACCAGAGGGGTTGTTACAATCTAATAGCTAAGTTTCGTGGTTACTTTCAGACCTAACAAAATTTAGTACATACCATGGTAATTAATGAAACAGAACAGCAATCCACCATCGCACAAATTTGATAATTTTGTTCATATCTAAGGGAAAAAAAAAACGGAAACATCAAAGAAAGGCTTCCAAGGAAAAGACCCAATACTGAATCAATGAAATCATCACAGATCTGCAGAAAAAAAAAAAAAAAAAAAAACATAATCACAAGCAAAAGAAAGGTATAGCATACAAAGGGGTGGCAGAGTAGTAGACAACGTGAGGACCGAACGTGAGAATTGCGCAGTTGAAGAAGTGAAATACTGTCATGGTCTATCAAAATTCAGCGATGCAGCGACGACGAGAGTGAGAGAGAGAGAGAGAGAGGCCTTACTCTTTTCTAGATTTCGAATTTGCCTACCCGGTCACCCGATTCAGGCTTTCTTTTGAAAATGGGCTTTTGGCTTTATACCTCGAAGAAGAAAATTTTAATTTATTGTTTAGCTAAAAACAGTTCAAAAAATCAGGCATATTATTATTATTTTATAATTATAAAAAAAAATTATATTATGGGCAATGATCAACTGATTTTTAAATTATTTTCGTTAATAAATAAATTCTTAAACTATCTTAGTTAACAAAATAATTATTATTGTCTAATTTTTCATTAAAAAGCGAATTTCCAGCACTCACGTAAATCCTAACGACATCTGCAGCGGGCGACCCCACTTAAATAGAGGGTGCCCGCAAAAGTTGCCAATAGCATAGGTTATAAATCGACTTTTTGGACACTCGTGGTTCATGTCAAGTTGTCCTCCATGGATACCCTTAAACACAAGGCATTCGTGCAGTCGCATATGCCTGCACTTAAATATTGACGCCAACAAAATTGCGTATTTAACAGAATAAAGCTCCTTCTGTGGGGAACCCTAAATCATCTTACGACATCTCTCTACTTTGGCGATATTTCTCTCCTCTAACAACGAAATCAACTATATATGTGCGTTTCTCTTTGTTTTTTAACCTCAAAATCATATTTTCTAATCAAATATGTTATCTGCCCTCCCTTTAGGTAGAGCAATGTTTAATTGTTAGGGTAAAACATGTTTGAATTTTGTGAGAATTATTATGCTATCACGGAAATTTAGTTTGATCTATTTTGTAACGCCCCGTTTATTTAAAAGTATTTTTTCTTATTTTAAATTTCATCATATAAACATTTTTCATTTAATTTTTTCAACATACGAAATTCATTTAAAAGAAACACATCAGAATAAACTATACAGAATAAGTAATGAGATTTCAAAACATAGTTTCAAGCTGTTTAACAAAAGTCTCTGATTGCAAATCGTTTGTAATATTCAAAATAGTAATAATACCAAAATACCAAACACCATGTAAGCTAGACCCAACAAGTCAAATCGGCTGATAACACGAGGGATCATCCTGGAACACCGCCTCCTCAACTGGTTTATCATCAGCATTAAAAACGTCACCTACATTATGGGGAAAGCAATGAGCCTAAACCCTAGCAAGAATAAGAATTTAAATACAATGCAAATGATATGCATTATCATACAATGCATTACAGAAGAGAACCGTATCTCTTCTGGAAGTCATGGTAGAATACTCCCTAGAGTCATGTGGCCTAACCAGTCACTCTGACGTGGAGATATATCCATTGGAGGTGTTCTACAAGCCGATATCCTCACTTTTGTTAAAGACGTTGGGGATTTCAGAACAGGGGAAAGGTGAGCCCTAGATTCCACGTAGCTAACTCCTATCACAACGCTCCCTACGTGGGAGTATCCTATCGAATGGAATGTCATCGATTCACTCGAATCCCCACAATCCTATTTACATATATTAGGTATGTCATACAATATGTAACAGTTTCATAATTCTTAAGGTGATGTATGTATGCCATAATTAATTAACAAGATAAACGCACGAGAGAAACACAACAATTATAATTAAATTTGTAGGCAGAATTCAAATTAGAGGTGCTGTAACTATCATCATTACTATTAGCAAAATTATTGAAATCAGCGTAGGAACTTTCACATAAATGTAATACAAGGGTAGTATCGATTATTGGATCAGTCTTTGACAGTTAGAGTAGGGAAAAAGAGCTTTGAATCCATACACAGGACAGGGCTCACTTCAACTATAACTCAACTATCCTATGCACATAGAAACTTTAAAGTGATGATTGCACGATTTATAGTTTCCAATGTTCGTACATGCGTTATTTCCTTATTCCAATAGAGAGTGACGATAGATGACAATCCCATAATTAAGAGTGATACCCAACATGAGCAAAATAACGGTTCACATTACTCAAATTCCAGACTATCATGCTTCACAATGTTCACATTCTCTACTATCTACACTTGACAGCAATATTAATAATATTAAGCAGTTCGTACTTCCAAACAAATCGCCAAGTCCTGATTTTCATGCTTCACAGCGTTCAGTTTATCATTTTCTACTATCCACATTTGACATCAACTAAAAATGACACTCAAATCAACATCAAGCAGTTCATATTTCCTAACTCATGCTTTTCACATTTGACAGTAAAATCAAGCCATTGACAGTCCAAATCAAGAATTTAGCAATCAAAAACCATAATGTAGGGTCTCCTTTAGCCACAAACATTATCCTAATTCTTACCTCAATTTCCAGCAGCAAAACAATAGCCAAAATGAGTTTTCTAATCATTCAAACCCCCAATAATTCATAAGCAAAGACAACATTAGTGGTTAATTCAATCCTCATAACCAAACTTGACCTAAACTGGAGGTCCATAATTCAATCAATAAAATTCCCAAAATCAAATATTACCTTTAACCACTTCATGGATGGACAATCCTCATAGCAAGATTTTTCAGAGAAAACACACCAATTGTATCACACAACTATTCTCTTAACTCACCAAATATTTCTTATTCACAAAGCAATGTAACACTCCCTCACACTTCACGGTTGCCAGAGTAAAAATATAGAGGACTTATCTCTTATAGATGAAGGAGGGAGAGAGAGAGAGAGAGAGAGAGAGAGAGAGAGAGAGAGAAGAGATAAGCTACTGCAGGGGAGCTGCAGGGGATGATGGCAGTCACTCCAACCAAGGGGAGGGAGGTCCAATAGAGGAGAGCCATGTGGAAACTTCCACACCTCCAGAGGAAAAAGGGATGTGCTGTAGGGGAGCTGGAGAGAGAGAATTTGTCGAGTGAAATACGAAATCGGAAGAGAGAGAGAGAGTGAAGTATAAATGGGTTTCCCATATATTTTTTACCTTTCAGACGAGGAAAGTCGTCCGAGCCTCATCCGTATTCGTCCAAATGTCGATCCCAGACGAGAAAACGTGTCCTAACCCTTCGTCCACATTCGTCCGAATGTGTCCAAAAATTGTACAGATTCAAATCTTTTGCGTTCGCTGTCATCTGTACTCGTCCGCGTGTCTTCCGAAACTACCCAGGAATTGTACAGATTCATTTTTCCCACGTCCACACTCATCCACGTGTCGTCCGAACACATATGAAAATCCATGTTACAGACGCAGGCGAGTTTGGGACGCGGGGTCTCTTCCCCATGTCATCCCAAAGCATAGGGGCACAACACAACACGTTTGCGGACGCAATCTCTCGTCCGTGTGTCGTCCGCATTCATCCGAAACTCACTGTTATGCATTTTTCTCTTGAATTTTTCACTCTTAACTTATTTTCCAACAACAACCTATATCTTCCCAACATCGACTAACACGTACTGTAACGTAACATGATATAATATACATATACATTAATTATCAATCGTTTACATCGACAAAATAGGGGAATTATTTTTGGGGTATTACATCCTACCCACCTTACAAAAATTTTGTCCCCAAAATTTAGCTAAACAAATAATTCTAGATATTTGGCCTATATATCGTCTCTTCTTTCTTATGTGGCCTCTTCATCATTAATCTGGTTCTGCTATAATACTTTCACGAGAGGAACTTCCTTATTACTCAGTCTCTTTATACTAGAGTCTAAAATTGTGAGCAGTTTCTCCTCATAACTCAAATTAGTGTGTACCCTGATTTGATCTTGAGGTCTCATGGGAATGGTCTCGCTTAGACATTTCCTTAACATCGATACATGAAATACATTATGTACTCCTGACATACCATCTAGTAGGAGTAACCAATACGCCACGTTGCTAATTCTTTCGGTGATCTCAAAAGGGCCAATATAGCGCGTATTGAGTTTTCCTTTGCGCCCAAACCGCATAACACCCTTGAATGGTGATAATTTTAGATAAACCCAATCCCCAACATCAAACTCCAAGTCTCGATGATGATTATCAGCATAGCCTTTCTGACGACATTGGGCAGCCTGCATTCACTGTCGGATGATGGCCACAATTTCAACAGTCTCTTGTATCATATCAGGTCCATAATACTTATCTTCACCAACTTCGCTCCAATAAGGAAGGGATCTGCATTTCCTGCCGTAGAGCGCCTCGTAAGGTGTCATACCAATGGTTACCTAAAAACTGTTGTTGTAGGCAAATTCATCTAACGATAGAATCTTTTCCCATCCAACCTGATATTCCAAGACGCAGGCGCGTAACATATCCTCTAATGTTTGAATCGTCCATTCACTCTGTCCATTGGTTTGCGGGTGGAAAGCAGTACTAAATTTCAGCTCTGTACCCATAGCCTTGTTCAAGCTCTTCCAGAACATCGATGTGAACCGTGGATCCTAATCAGATACAATGGATACGGGAACCCTATGGAGTCGGACAATCTCTTTAACATATAATTATGCAAACTGGTTCATTTTGTACGTCATCTGTACTAGTAAGAAATGGGAAACTTTCATCAATCTGTCAACAGTCACCCATATCGCTTCATGTCCCTTCGCAATCCTTAGCAATACCATCTTTAGAAACAACGTGGCTAAGGAAATTGACCTCTTTCAACAAGAACTCACACTTAGAGAACTTTGCATAGAGTTGGTATTGCTTAAGAATAGACAGGGTGATTCTCAAATGCTCAATTTGTTCTTCTTCTGATTTAGAGTACACAAGAATATAGTCGATAAAGACGATGATGAATTTATCCAGATAATCCTTGAATATCTGATTTATTAGGTCCATGAAAGCTGCAGGGGCGTTGGTCAGCCCAAAGGACATTACAAGAAATTCGTAATGCCCATATCTGGTCTGAAACGCCATCTTGGGTACATCTTCCTGCTTAACTCTTAACTAATAATACCCCAAACGGAGATCGATCTTTAAGAATATACAAGCACCATGCAGTTGATCGATCAAATCATCGATCTGAGGTAAAGGGTATCTGTTCTTAATAGTCACTTTCTTCAGCTCAAGATAATCCATGCCCATTCGTAAGGATCCATCCTTCTTTTTCACAAACAATATTTGAGCTCCCCAGGGTGAGAAGCTTGGATGAATAAACCCTTTATTGATCAATTCTTCGAGCTAAGTCTTCAATTCACATAATTCGGCGGGTGCCATCCTATATGGATTTTTTAAAATTGGTTCCGTGCCAGGATGCAGATCTATAACAAACTCAATCTCCCTGGAAGGGGGCAACCTAGGAAGATCATCCAGAAAAACCCCCGGGAAGTCACGAACCACCATTACATCCTCAACTTTTGCTTCCAGCTTGACCATGGTGTTCATAATATTTACGAGGAATCCCTCACATCTATGTCTCATCAGTTGATATGCCTTTAGCGCATAAATAATTGTCAATTTGTCATTCTCCTTGATTCCTCAAAAGACATGTGGTTCACCATCGAGAGGATGAAAACGGACTTCACGCCTCGCACAATTTATAATGGCACAGTTTAAGGTTAACCAATCCATGCCAAAAATAATATCGAATCCTTTTATGTCCATGATGATCAGATTAGCATAAAAATTCTGGCCATTGATCTGAACTGCATAATCTTCAAGAATACCATTAGTAACCAAATATCCACCGGAAGGTATGAGTACTCTATACCTGTTCTTAGGGATACCGGGTGTACAACTTGCCTTTAAGCAAAATTGTATTGAAATAAAATAGTGAGTGGCCCCAGTATAAATAAAGTACACGCAACCACATTATTAATATATGTTGTACCTAAGGTGTTCAGAAAAGTCATTTATTTAAACATAAATTTCTAAGATTACGGGGAATTATTTTAATATCATAAGAGACATGCATAACAGCTGTATAACAATTATGTACCTGATATGACCGTCGGTAGTTGCTCCTCCTCATTATCATCTCCTTGTAGTGAAAATACCCTCGGAGCTACACTGCCAGCCAGAGTTAGACAGCTCCTTACTATATGCCCAGGCTTTCGGCATCTAAAACATCCATTGATATTTGCTCTGCATTGTCCTAGGTGACTCTTCCGACATACAGGGCACAGTTTGGGTGTAGCAGCAGTTGCTTCAATTACCGGGTGCTTGTCATGCCCCTGCTGTACGTCATGTCCAGGTGGCCTCCTTAAGCCATAGTTCATTGGTGGACTCCCACATGTTGCTGAAAACTTTGATTGTTCCGTCCAACTCGTTGACTAAACTCTTGTTGCCTGGTAGCAATTACTTACACGTCTTCGACATCCAGTGCCCTGGCCACAATTTGTGAATAGGGGACACCCCGAATACCGGTCATCCTTACTTCTCTCAGAATCTCTATCTTCATTCCTTGTACAAAATGTTGCACCTTGGGTCTATCTTCATTTACCAGATGTGGAGCAAACCTCGATAGTGCCTCAAACCTCCTAATATACTCAGATACAGTCCTAGTTTGACGCAGCCACATAAATTCCATAAACTTCTCATTTTGAACTGTAAAACTAAAGTATTTTTTATTGAATAACTCCTTGAAACCCTCCCATGTGAGAGTCCGGATCTCCAGTGTCTTCTTTATCGCATCCCACCAAAATTGTGCATCGTGGGTCAATAGGTAAGTGGCACATTTCACCTTTTCACCTTCTCGTATTTCGGCATATTCAAACATCTTCTTAATCAAGCATATTCATGCTGCAGCTACAGTGATATCCGAAATATTGCCTTCAAAATTTGGGGGTTTAAGTTGCACAAACCGCTCCCAACCGGCCTCCGCAGGTATTACAGTAGCACGGTGGTTCTCATTACCGTTGTCATTCCCATTCCCATTGCCATTACCACGTTCCACGAGTCTTTCTATAATGTGGGCCTGTTGTGGCATGAATTGGGCTTGACGTTCAACTACATCGGCTATACAGCTAAGGGCTTTGTTAGAGCACTACAAGTTAATCAATATCCAAAAGTATGAAGATTAGTGGTTATGAGGTTTGATTAGGATTATGATATCAAGGTCATATGTAAGAAATAAGGGATTATTTCTCAGAACAATAATGAAGACGAAAGATCAAAATCGTTTCAACGGCCTATTTATGGTTCCATAATGTATCCTACTAGTAAATAAAGTACTTGTTTGGGCTTTCCCCTTAGCCATATTAGAAGAGAAAGTGTTATACATAATAAAAATAAATATATGAGAATTTAACATGCTTTTAACATGTTGAAGGTATATGATCGATTTTAGGCGGATGAAGTTGGAATTTGAGAAGAAAGATATACTATTTTTGAAAGTTTCGTCATTTAAAGGAATAATGAGATTTGGTAAAAAGAGAAAACTTAGTTCGAGATTTATTGGAATTTTCTCTATCATAGAGAAAAGAGGGAAAATAGTTTATAAGTTTCATCTACTATTTTCGATTGAGGGAATTCACAATGTTTTCATGTATCCATGTTGTAAATATTTGTGTATAATATGTCTCAAGTAATGAAGCATTAGGATATTGAATCCTATCTACATTATGTTATGAAGAACAATCAGTACGTATTTTGGACTTATTGAATCCTATCTACATTAAGTTATAAAGAACAATCAGTACATATTTTGGACTTAAGAATAAAGGGATTTAGAAACAAGCAAATCTTATGGATAAAATTTAATTAACAAGGGAGGAATGTAATATCAGAGAATTTTGTTGATTTTAGCATGATTTGTAATGACGTCTTTATGTTTAAGTTTGTCAATTCTATTAGTATTAATTATTGTGTTGATTGAATAACTGATAATATGTGACTGCAAACAGAATATTGAAAGTTTGGTAATATTGGAAGAAGATGCGAAATAAAGATTTATTTATACTTTTGATTTGTTGAGTGCTTGACCGGAAAGTGAGGGCGATCAACCGAATTTGTACATAATTGAAGTTAAACCTCTTGGGTCATTTCGTGATCAACTAGACTTGGAGGGCGGTCGATTGCCAGACGAGAAATCGACGTATAAAGGGTTTTGGGTAAATAAGTGATCGACTAAATTAGGTGAATAGTCAATCGGTGTAACGACCCATAACTTCTTTCCTTTGCAAAAACTGAACCGGCCGTGGGCCATTTTCTAAATCTTCCCTCTCTTTTCATTAATTTTTCTTTTCCTTTTAATTTCATTCTTTTCCTTTAATTTAATTAATCCCTCTTATTTTGATTTACTTCCTTCATTTCTTAATTCTCCTTTATTTCATTTATTCTAACTTTAATTTCACTCACTTTATATATACATATATGTATATGTATATGTATATCTCACACACACACATGTGTGTGTGTGTGTGTGTGTGTGTGTGTGATATACATATCCATATACATATATATATATATATGTGTGTGTGTGTGTGTGTGTGTGTGTGTGTGTGTGTGTGTGTGTGTGTGTGTGTGTGTG